>VUQG01019404.1:0-17064 GCA_015106755.1 Etia nguti | reverse complement strand
GTTAATGCTATCCATCAAGTCTAAAAACAGCATGTTAATACGTGGAGATCCTGAAGCCTGCTCCAAAAATGATCTGATTATATTTTAAATATTTGTTCATTTCTCATGTAGTGATTAACTATATGACGCTTATTAGACATCATGAAACAGATGATATGTAAAAGCGAATTTTGCCAAAGTGCTTAAGATACTTTTTTATATTATCTTTTTTTTCTTAAAGAAATCTACTACATAATGTGTAATCTTTTTTATGTCATGTGTAATTTCCATTGCAAATATTAATCACAGTTAAATTAAGAGGGGATGGCAGTAAAAACTCCAGAGCTGTGATGTCATCACGTACACTGCCGTTCCAATTGTAGAACGATCGTGCTGCGTTCTCGGGAAGTCTGGACTCCCGTGTGAACTTATGAAGTCCGGACTAGCGAAAATGTGAGTACGGACTCGCGTACATGAGTATTTAGAAACGGACTAACAGGCTGCAGTCTATGAACTAACCTCAGCTAACGCCAGCTAACAATGTTAGCTCGGTCAGCTCAGTCATCAATAGTAATAAAAATCACACAGCAATAGTACATCGAAAATACTGAAGTTTCGCCCATCCCATTATTCTTATGAAGTGGTGTACATGCCGGTACATGTATTCCATTACTCCCCAACACTGATTTTGACAACTTCTAAAAGTAACACCAAAACAGACAAAACCTCCTCGGGCAGCAGCATCTAGAGGAGCAATAGAGTATACTCCAAACATACATCTTGATTGCTGCTGTTACTGTAGCCAGTGTATTTTTGGCATGTCAACGTAAAGCCACTGGGGCTAGAGCCGGCCTGCCAAAGGGTCCGATCTGGCCCCCTTATTGGGCTGTTGAAAAGTGACAATTTCGAAAAAACGAAACTTAAGTTTTTGACTTTTAAAACTCACTGATTGCATGACTCATGGTTAGATTCCCAGGCCTTTATAATTCTAAATATTACTCACATTTTTATCTCTTTAAATCAAGGTGGTGGGTGAGTTGTGTTCGTTTTGTGTTATTTTGCAGTGTTTTTACTGCTCTGGTGTAAACGGTGGGATTAAATTAGGCTGTATGTGGCCCACACGCTAAAATAAGTTTGACACCCCTGCTTTAAACCATCTTTTGTTTCTTAAACAGAAACTTTTATATTCACAGTAGAAACACCAGAAGCTGCTGCGTGCTTTTCGCATCTTCCTTGAACCTTTTAACCTTTTTCATTTCACGTATATGCCAAAATGTTTTTAACACAGAAAACAGAGATGAAGGGCTCGTGCTGCTTACAGCATTTCTCAGCACAAAAGTCAGCATAAAGCCTTTCTCCTCTAAAACGCTCCGTGCTGAATAACCATACCTTTCATTTTCCTGGAAGCTTTGTCCTTGCAAAACCTGTAATTTTCCTTTTTCTTGCCTGCCTTGCCTTTTCTTAAAGACGGCTTAAAGAAAACAGTGACCTTATTTTAACCTGTATCACTTATCAGAAAAATATGAATGTTTTATTTTTACTGTACAACAACACTTATTTCTCCTCATCCTTCTGATTTGGATTTTTCTTAGGAGATTCTCAAATGGAAATGACATGTTTGCTTTCCCCTGAGTGACCCTTGTTTATTTCTGCCCCAGAAGCATGTCAAAGTGGCACTTTTTGTCACCTTTGATTTCTGCTGCAAGCCCTCTATTATCACAAATACACCTGTCATGTGCAGCACTTCAGTTCAAAAGTCTGAAGGCACAGACTGGGCTCAAATCTTCATCCAGGTGAATTCATCAGCGGTGTTCTCGCTGGTTCATTTACTGCTACCTAGGACAACAAGAGTGACTCTGAGGATGAAATTATTACAAGAAAGGAAGAGGGGTAAGGAAAAAAAAATCCAAGCTGCAGTTGATATTTGGTAAACTGCAGATTGAGCTGTAATCAGATACTGCCATTTTCCCTGGACCTAGACCAGGGGTGGGCAACTCCAGGCCTCGAGCGCCGGTGTCCTGCAGGTTTTAGATGTGTCCTTGATCCAACACAGCTGATTCAAATGGCTAAATTACCTCCGCAACATGTCTTGAAGTTCTCCAGAGGCCTGGTAATGAACTAATCATTTGATTCAGGTGTGTTGACCCAGGGTGAGATCTAAAACCTGCAGGACACCGGCCCTCAAGGCCTGGAGTTCCCACCCCTGACCTAGAGGGTGGGCTCACGAGAGAGAGAGAGATATCATATATATATGATATATATATGATATATATATGATATATATATGATATATATATGATATATATCATATATATATATATATATATATATATATCTCGGGTCCTTCGAAGCGTGCTACCCCTGAATTTGGACACAGCCAGTACCTAAACAGACAGGAGAGAAAGAGAAAAAACAGAAGGCAGACTAACACCTGGAAGTCACGTCAAGCAACTTTATATTAAAAAGTCAAGACCTGGTAATGCTATACAAAGAACACCAAAGATCAGACAATGCCCTGTGAGTCACTTGGTGACAGTGGGGAGAAAGAAATCCCTTTCAACAGTAAGAGATCTCAGGAAAAAAAAAAAGAGGGAGAGCTGTCAGTCATGGTAGGTTGGACAATGAGGGGAAAGAGACAAGACAAAAGAGCAGCATCAGATGCAAAATGAAAGCATGTCCAACACAGGGTGTCCAACACATCCATATACTTGGGAGGCAGAGCGGGTCCTCCTAGTTAACATATAGGATAGTAGACGTCCTGTATATTTACTTGGCAGGTCGATGAAAATAGAGAAAGCATTATGAAATCTATTTATTATTACAAATATTAAATCAGCATAGCATTTTGTACATGACTGCACATGTCATTATCTCTCAGGAGAGATTCATGATTTTCCCCAAAGTCCTCCACCCGATGATCAGTCTAGAGGATCATTTGAGCTAGAAGAACTTTTAATCATCCTCTTTACAAGGATCTACTAAAAAAAACATTTTGAAAGCTGAGAGGAATTACAGGAGTCAAAACAAATGTGACTGGATAAACAAAGAGCGAAATAAAAAAAAATAAAAAAAATAGAGAATGGGAGAAAGAAAGGTTAAAAACTGCAGAGAGGAAAAGTTTAGAGATATCAATAATACCTTGCAGTTTAAACAATGGTACATGCTTTTAATATTCAACAGCTTGCTGTTGTAAAGCACAAATGATTATGACAATTGTACCAAGCAGCCAAGCGTGCAGCTTGCTGAGATATTTATAAGACATTTCGATAAAGGATGTCTCACAGTGGGGTGGAGTGTCTACAACATCAAACTCAATTGCTGTTCAACACAGTTTTTGTCACTTGGCATTTACTTCAACAAAGCTTAATGCAGCTGGAAAATTATGATGAAAAATCATGTTTACTAATGAATGTTTTATACTGTCACAAGATGGCATGGTTATGCTCCTGAGAACACCTGCTGGCCGTATCCTTAAATTAATTTTATCAGTTTTCTCCTTTTTTACCGATTGGTTTTTGTTGCGCTTTCATCCAACCTATATCACCTGGACTCTTGAATACCAAATCTCTCACAGGGCTGTCAAAATGATTGAGGCAACCGTCTTGTCTTTCTGTTTGCTTCTAGACTAGCCAGACTTTGTTGTAATAGAATAGGACTGCAATAGAGCGTATTTGTGGATGTATTGTTAAAAAAAAGCAGGTGTAGGGTTGTGAGATACTGAGCGGATCCTAGTCTCTACTGATTAACACAGGTAGCGTCTTCAGAGAGGGAGAGAAATAGGTGAGGGCAGATGGGCTGGTGAGTTGCAGCAACAGTGGAGATTTGCAAGCTGAGGCCTTACTTGAGATTTCAGCTGAGCAGGTGGGGGTCCAGGGTTCAGCTGGGTTCCTGTGGCGAGTGGGCATGGAGGTGAGCGACAAGACTCCTCGAGGAGTATCAAGCAAAGGTTGAGGTTGTGGGAACACTGACTTATACTTCAGAGAACAGGCTGTGGGCTTCAGGCAGGACACTGCCAGACAAACTGAGAGACGGGGTTAGAGGCTGTAACACACAAAGATAAATACATATCTGAGTGAGCCTAGATACCACAGTATGAACTGACTAAGAACAACTGAAACAGCAGGTCCTTAAATCACAGCCATAATGAGAGGATTCATGTCAGGTGAGGAAATGAGCCCAGGAAGATCAACTCAGCCCACAGGCAGAACACAGACCTGCCCACTTCTCCACCTGGAAGACATACACACCCAGAAGCACCCACGACTGCCCAAACCCTGAAACTTTTCAGGCTGCTTAAGGAAAGTAAAAATAATGCATAATAATATATAGTGAGTTTGTTTTATTGCCTTCTGACAGTGAGACCAACAAGCTTTGGCATTTACAACCTAAGTGCAATGTAATGACCTAACATATTTGAAAAATGTCTTTTTAAAAACTATATTAAGACCACTGCAGTCTCAACAAACTTCACTGATTCAACAGCATGTCAAAATATGAGGTTTACAAATGAGCGAAACCTCATTGAAGGCCTGACGGATGATTGACTGCCAGTAAAGGAAAACATTACAGCAGGTAACCGTAAGCGGCTTTACACCAATAAGAAGCATTTGCTACATGAACAACCACAAAGTGATTAAAGGATAGGGAGCAACAGTAATGGAGCCACTCTTCTGACAGACTCTGACAGGCAGACAAAAGCTAATTATCAAAAACATACCCACACTATCTTCTTTTCAGTAATTGTAAATATGACAGAGAAAGCTACAGAAAGTAGTCATTTAGAGGAGGGCTGCTTTACCATAATAGCTCAACGGCAGCTCTAAATTACAGCGAAAGTCACTGTTGCAGACTGCTTTGCGATACATAACAGGAATTAAAGTTGCAGGATAATTTTGAAAAAGGATTTTGTCTTAAGTCTGTCCTCATGAATCAACCGGACAAATAAAGACGATCTCTCAATGAAATCACACCAGCTGCAGCTTCAGTGAGTTCTCAATGCATGCTAATCATGGAAAATGTGATATATGTGACTTTAATTCAGATAAACATACAAACACAGTAAACTTTTAAAAGACTGTATGAGAGGGAAAGGGTTTGTAAGCTCTTTAGCTCTTTTACCACTGACAGCCTTTTTTAAACCCACTGGACCAAACCCATCTTCGATTTTGTTCTTTATTCTGATTTTTTACGCAGCTTTAAAGTTCTGTGACTGCATCTCATGACATTGTCTCACTGATACAGTCCCTGTACAGACATACATGCACCTGCCAAAGGACACTGCACTTTCTCTGCAGTGAACTGTCCTCATCATAGTCCCGTCTCCAGCAGGAGTCCCCAGCAAAACATTTTCCATGATACCAAAGACAGACAGTCCTCCAAGGTGAAAACAATAACCCTGCCTGGGAAAGAGTTTTATTTTTTTAATTGGGGACTAATAAATTAATACTTTTTATTTATGATGAGCAAAGAAATTATGAGATAATAAAGCAGCTTTTCAAATATGCTACAGTACATAGATGCTAAATTTTAAGTAAATCTGTTTATGTTTTGTGTGTCTGAAACAACAAAAAATTATCAGCCACTATATTACATTTCAGTATCCATATCAGTCTTAAAAATTTGGGCTCTAATCCTTTGTGACTCTAATGCAAGCATAATTTACAAAATTAACATCATATTCAACAAGACTTGAAAATAGCTGAGACTTTGAATTCATCAGTAAAGTGTTCACTGATGGAATCACAGGGTCATTCACCCATGAACGCACACATTGAAAAACTAGCATTTTTAAGGCCCTTGCACAATTGTTTGATTTGAGTCAAGAAAGCTAGGATTAGTTTTTATTTATACCCTGTGTGCTTGCTTGTCAGTTTGTATGTTCTCCACGTGCCTATGCGAGTTCCCTCTGGGTGCTCTGGCTTCCTCCCACAGTCCAAAGACACACATGTTAGGTTAAATGGTGATTCACACTCGTATGTCAGCATGAATGGTTGTCTGTCTCTATGTGTTTGCTCTGTGATAGACTGGCGAAGTGCCTATCATGTATGTGCCCAATGACAAGTTGGATACTGTAGGCTCCAGCTTTACAAAGACCCTGTCATGGCTGGGATGGACAGTGTGTTTGCAGAGCGGACACAAAAGCAGACACGGGAAAGAGAAAACTAAGGTATAACAAAAAGCGAGCTGGTTATTTGGTTTTTGATAGAAAAAAAAAAAAACACAAAAAAGGCAAGGTGAACTGGGGCAAGGCTAAACTGGGGACAGCTAAGACTAACTATGATAACTATGACATGGGAACATAAACATGAATCTGAGCAGGAGCATGAGAAAAAAAAAGACTTGAGTCAGCAAAAACCTGACATGAAGAGATAGATACAGACAACCCAGCACTGAACAAAGGGAGATAGAGGACTTCAGTACACAGAAGGGTAATGAGGGAAGTGGAAACACACTTGGGGAAACACAACTGACACAAATGAGCATGATGCCACAGGGGAAACAAAACTAAACACACTGAACATGGAACACAAGACTTTCAAAATAAACCAGGAAACATGAAGAGACATGAACTGGGACACGCAAGCTTGACACAAGAGACGAAAGAGGAGGGGGGACACAGAGGAAATAGACACAAGGGGAACCTACACAGACAAGGAGATAAGACATGATAGACAGAAAAAGACTCATAAGCAAGGAGACATGGACGATAACATAAACTAGATTAAACTTCAACTAAGACGAATTAATAATAACCCCAGAACTTAACATTATCTCATAAGTAATCAAAAAATACAAAATAACTCAAAATGCTGGGTCCCAGACTCAGCCCCCTGACAGACCCTGAAATAGTTTAGATGGGTGAATGGCTGGATGGATGGATGAAAAATTTTAGTAAGTCACTTTTGATACTAGCGTGATACTATGAGATTTTCCAAAGAACTGACAGGCATTCTGGGTAAGACAGCACACAAATGATCCAAATGGACTGCACTTATGAAGTATAGTGTCTTTCTCTTTAATTTAAGACTCCAAGTGATTTGTACTACAAATCTTTCACCCAATCACACACACATAACTTACACTGCTTTTATCTATGCATAAGCACCTTATCCAACACTCAGGGTTTGGTATCTGTGGTTAGCAAGTCTTTGCAGACAAGTTGACACCTTCCGTGCAAACTACGGGTGACAGCAGCAATTTTGTAGTGACCAAGTCAATCAGAGGGAGGTATTTAGTGCAACATCATTTTTACAACTGATTTTACCCAGTGACAGCCAGCAACCACTTGCCAACCAGTAGGTTTCCAAGGGTTCACCAACCAGTGTCTAGGCCTGTGTGGTTGTGTGACCCAGGCATTAAAAGTTGGATGGACATTATTTTGAATGGCTGGACAAGACAGAAGCCCATGGCTACCACCAACCTTGGTCAAAAATCTGTTTAAATATTTAAGACATGTCAAATGTAACGTAACTTTTTTTCATGGTTTGATTCTTCAAAAAAATCACCTGCTGTCAATGGCTGCATTAAGAAAAGGTGAGTACAAAAAATATTTTTAACACATTAAATATTTGCACAAATTTTATGTGTCTTAAGAATTTGTTTACAGAGAAAAAAGTAACTGGTTTTCCAGCTAAAAGTCTCAAAGCATCCTAATGGACCCTAATAGCTAATAATTAAACCGATTCAAGTCAAGTTTGGAGTCTTTGTTTTGGAACTTCAGTCTGAAGTCAGAATCTTAACTTTCAAGTCTGCAGCTCTCAAAACTACCAAAACCAACAGGTTCAGTGGTTTGATGAATAAAACATGCCTTCTGACTCAGAGTGATGCGATTTGTTTACAGATCACAAAGGCAAAGTTAGTCAGACAAAGAAAAATGTTGTAACCTTGGAGTGGGGGTGTTTGTTTTGTTTATTGCTAAGAAGTGATCAGAGAACAAACAACCTGCCTTTGAAGCTCCACCTGGTGTCGCTCACCCCTCCCAACTATCATTGCTTCTACGCACACAGAGACACTCATCACATCAGGTCTTGTAGTAAGAACACCATGTTTTTAGCCATACTTCCCATACTTTGTTTTTCTGGGCCTCGTAGTGAGGGCTGCAGGTCTCCATCATTACAGCAGCAGCTATGTTGGGGGCAAAGGGCAGTGCGAAGTAAGACGGAAGCGGAGCCACCCAACCTGTCGGAAGTTATCACCATGCTTCAGTGTGCAGGCAGACTGGCCAACTGGGACTTCATCTGCTCTGCTACACTGGGGAATGATGGAAGCAGGCTATTTCAAGTTGGAGGTTAGCAAAAGGCCACCATGTGGAAAGAGGACTGACAGGCCGCTGTTGTTTGAGAGCTGGCATCGATCTGAGCAGGCTGCTTGACTGAAGCTGCTCTGCGCTGCTACAACTCTCAGGTCTCACTTATTTATTGTGTCTCCTTTTCTCTTTTTTGATGTCCCCCTTTCTGCAGGGTAGCAATTGATTTTTAAGGTACTTTGGCTGAATTATATGAAACAGGCAGCGGTCTATGCAAAATTAATAATCCTCCTAACCTGGTAAAGAATTTGATTTGTTACAAATGCTAAACATAGAGTTAATTTATGTAATATATGGTGCACATCTACAGGCTGCAATAGGCCTAGGCTATGTTCTTAACTCACTCTATAGTCAGTCATTAGTAATCGTTAATCTTTGCTCTCTGTCTTTATTCTTTCTCCCATTACCCTCAACCGGTCAC
Source organism: Etia nguti (assembly GCA_015106755.1). NCBI lineage: Eukaryota > Metazoa > Chordata > Actinopteri > Cichliformes > Cichlidae > Etia > Etia nguti. The sequence goes on along the minus strand of VUQG01019404.1, from coordinate 8,359 downwards.
GGCACATGGTCGCCCCTCCCTGAGCCTGGTCTGTCGGCTGTCTCTTTCTCTTAAAAGTGAGTTTTTCCTTCCCGCTGTCGTCTAATTGTTGGGGTATTCCCCGTATCATTGCAGCGTCTGTAATTTACAATATAAAGCCCCTTGAGACAACTGTTGCTGCAATTTGGTACTGTATAAATAAAACTGAATTGAATTGAATTAAATAGTAACCATGCATGTCAATAACATAATGTTTAAAATGAATATTCCAGTTGTGCAGATGCTCTTCTTTGGTGTTAAAATGTGTTAAGCCTGTTAAATGTGAAAAGTGATGGGATTGCTGTCGTCATTTTAAAAAGCCAGACTTAAAAATGAGAGCTGCAGACAAGTTATTTGATTTAAAACCTCTAGACATACAAGCTGGTGTAAGTGATGCTATACACTTTTGCATGTTTTTCTAGCTACAACTCAGGAATGTGCCTGAGTTAACAATTACTATATGCAACATTGTGGCCTACTCCGTGAATGCTGATGATTTAGGACTACTAAACACAACATTGCCAGTGATAGTATTTAATTTTAACAATCTTTTTATATATAAATTTAATGGAAATATTTACCTTTTTCTTTATTTATATCTCTGTAACAGTAAAACATTGTTGTCCATGTTGCCTGGCACCATGTTGCTTATAGGTTTGGAATTTCTTAGGAGTGAGTCAGAATGGATGGCAGTGGAAGACAAGTAACTGTCATGACGCAACATGTGACTTTACAGCAGGGCATACTCCTGTGATGACAACACTTTCTAAATGATAACTAAAAGCCATATCAGGAGTCTCAAGAACGCAACTTAAGAAAATACAACCACTTAGAAATATGCTGCAAAAGCACACACCTAACACAATGAAGGAAAAGATTTAGGTAATGTGTGTTTTAACTGCATGATTCATATAATACTGTAGATACATGCTGATTATTTGCCATTTATTGCTAGCTGGTCACTTCCGTCACTTTATGGTCTCCACAATAACACTTCACTTGTGTTTTTCTGAGACTTGGTTTGTTTGTTTTTGTGGCATATATCTTCTATTTGCTTGTGTTTTCTTAAGGTGGCGTGCATTTGACCTCTGTGCGACACCATAGATTTCTCAGCTAATTCAAAATTATGAGTATATTTCACTTTGAAGCCCTGGGCTGTGATATGTCAAGTACTATATGAGCAATGCTACCTTTGGTTAGTCCACATCTGAAAGGACTCTATCCACAACATTTTCCTTTGCCCACCTGCGGTTAGGTGGGGAGTTGTAGACACACTCTCCATAATGCATAAAATGGATATTAATTTATTTATAGCTGTTGACTTTTCCATGATAAAACACAACGAGATTAAATGAATCAAAGGTTAAAATGTAAATCTGGAGCTGTCTGCCAAGTAACCAGAAATAACCCTTTCATTCATCAGTTTAAAGGCTGCCACTCAGGGTGGTCGAGTAATTTAAATACCATTTTATATCGATATCTCACAAACCAAACACAAACTCTCTCTCTTTCTGTCTCTTAGGACATTCTTAATGTGGCTCCAACAACATTAAAGACTTGTGCTTTTGTGTGATTTCCCTTTGCTCCTCTCACTAGTTTGATGTGTGGAAGGCTCAGGTAGATGAAAGTGATGTCACACACTTTTATGCACTAACGAGGATCTGGCAGAGTTTCAAAATTGAGGGGTTACCAAAAACAATTTGATCAAATCACACCCATGTAGGTGATTAGCTGATTTTAAAAAGTCACCTAAGGACGTGCGAGGCTGTAGGATTGACTTTCTAAACAGCTGTGTACTGTATTTAATCTTACTGAAAAATAATAATAATAATAATAATAAAAATCAAAGCTACGTTTTCAGCAGGTGTAGTGCTTTGGCATGTACACTGCTTGCTAGCTTTTTCCTGACATCTGTAACACTGACAAAATAATTGCTTTATGTAATTCATGAAGGACTCATGTAGAATACAATAGAAGTCCTAGAAAACGTGTTTTTTCTCAGATATAAACCTGTGAGCTATGAGGGTGGCTTTCTGCAACATAATGGACAAAACTCCCACAACATTAAGATTTTATGTATTGTGCAGGCGAAACACGACAAAAGACTTTCGATTTGGATAGTTCCCATAGTGAGAGCCTAACATGGTGTCTAATTAGAAGTTTAGCATTCAAGCTGGAGGAGCTGGGGATCAAAACGCCATAGTATCCCTATCCAAGATCCCAAACCTCAAATTTCCCCCGATGCACACACTGGAGTGTGTTTGTGGATGTTAGATGGAGAAAAAAAAGCATTTGTGTGAATGGGTGAATGAGGCTAGCTTAAATAGAGCAGGAAAGCGCTATACTGTACAGTATAAGCACCAGTCTGTTTCTAAACTGACGCTGACAAATGAAACTGCTTTGAATGTCAGAGCATTTACGAGTTGTTTCTACTAACACTAAGTTTTGTTTGAGGTGACTTTTTTAAAAAATCTTCAAATATACACACACTTCATTGCGCTGCCAGACTTTTCAGAAACAAGCTAAGCAGCCAGTGTAATCAGGCCTTTGTCTCTATCCATCTTGACACCCTCAACATTTGATTGACTGGAATGTTAAACCTTCTTTGATCTGCCGTCTATCATAAAAATTGTCATCTTGTCAGCCGTAACCCTCATATCAGAGCCACTCCCCTGCTCATCTGAAAAATTCATTCCAAAACACATCAACAACAAAGGGATGAGGAAATTGTCAAAGTATTGCAGCAGGATTGCAGCAAACTTTGCACCTCAGAAGATTCATTTTTCTATCCAGCCATCTCTAAGGTCCCTCTGCTTCAGCTCTTCCTTCACTACCTTCTTTGTACTTTTCCCTCACTAAACCCTTTCTCCTTTTATCTGTTTTCTTGCTCCTTTTGTGTACATATGGAGCTCTATTTTGCAATGTAGGCACTTTGTAAGTTTGAAACGTTGAAAATGAACAAAATGAATCAGCTTTGTGCGCTATGACTCAGTGATTTGGGAAAATCTGATTTGAATAATCTTCTTATCTATCGCTCACATTTGATCAAAAAGTACAATAGTGGTTAGATAATTATTGTGTGACCGTGCAGTTTGACTTCTTTTGTGTGATGATTGCCGGGCAAATATTGACTTTGAGATGATTAACCTAATCCTAATGGATGGATGGACATGTTGGTTCGGTCTCAGCACTCGTATCAGCCTCCTGTTCCGCAGAAGAGGCAGATGTTCCTGAGCAAGAAAGCCTTGGATGCCTCTTGTTTGCCAACACTCACCAAATGACTACTGCTGGTGAACACAGTGGAGTGACCAGACATTTTTCTTGGGAGCTGCTCATGATGGGTAGGACTGCCACCTCACAGCAACAAGGTTCTGGATTCAAACTTTTTGGTCCTGTATGGAATTTACCTGTTCTCACTGTGTCCGTGTGGGTTTCCTCTGCTTTACACACAAAGTCCAGAGACATGCACTTTAATTGGTGTCTGTGTGTGTGTGTGTGTGTTTGTTAGAGCATAACTGTTGCCTGTTTCTCTGTGTTAACCCTGTGATGGTCTGGGGAAGGTGTGAGGCTATGTCAGCTGGGACAGGCCCCAGGACCCCTCCCCACAAAGCCATAGATGGATTAGCAGTTGGGTAAATGGAGGGATGGATGTCTGATCGGTTGGCAACTGCTTACTAACTTTTAACTATCAGTATAATAAAGTGAAAATAAGTCACTGTTCTAGCCACAACTTTTTGCACTGTCCAAAGTGGATTTAATTTCTAAGGCAGAATTTTCTGAGTACATGTTAAATAAATTTGCATGAATGAATATGTGGATATGGATAGAAGTGTGTATGTGACACTATTGCTACTCTAACCATGTGCTTTCGTCTGTAGATGATTTGTGATGTCTTTAATCAGCTAAACATCTGTCTGAAGAATTAGGATATGCAGTAGCGTGCAGCCTCATGAGATCATCTCGATTTCTTCTTTCACTAGTTCTCTTGCCATACTGACTATAGATTTTGTTGCAATACATAAAGAAGTAAAATAAATCATAATAAATAAATGGCTTTAAAGGCAACTGACAGATACTGGAATACTCCCGTATTCCAGACGTGGCTTCGATATAGCAGTACGGACAGTAATGAGGTCTTCACAGTGCGTCCCATGTCTGTGCAGAGTTAGAAAGTGGAGCTTTTTAGAGGCTTTCTGTACATTTCGTTTAGAATTAGTTGAACACCAAGTAAAGTTTAGTCATTTCAAACGTCCAGGTGAAAGCCTAGGTAATTATAGGCAGTCACTAAGTGGACTCACTACCTGCTGAGAAACTGGGAAGCAGGGTGTGGTTTGCTGAGGACAATAAGATACTCAGTTTCCAACAGAAAAAGGGGTACAAGGGCAAACTGGCAGAAACAGAGCTAGGGCAGATTTTTCAGACTGTATTAATATAATATGCAACAGGATGTCAAGTGGGTCAACAGGTCAGGTGATGCAGGTGATGGTAACACTGATATAACGGCAGGTAAAGCAAGTGGGAGCGAGTATGATGGCACAAGGAGCTAAGAGTCAACAAGAAAGAAACAGCTGAAGCGGGCAATGTGCCATCCTTCCTGTGCTTCCTTCATTTCCTTCTCCCATAAGATTCTCTCCTTGCTTATCTGCTTCATGATCATCACTGTTGATATTAGCATGCAGAGACTGTGTTGCCTGTGAGCCCTGGGACTGCTACTTTGACTCAGGGCAGACATGATGTGCGAGCCAGAATAATGAAACAGTTAGATGATGTGTGTGTGTGTGTTTGAGTGGGGAAAGAGGACGAAGGGAAAGGAGGAAAGGGGTTTGTTTGGGTGTGCATGAGGTAGAGCTTTGTGCACGTGTGTGTGTGTGTGTGTGTGATCTACATGCAGGTTTGCATGCATGAAGAGCGACGCTGGAAATGAGGTTTTTCTTGAACATGCATGTGTAGGATTAGCAACACTGGGGCTGGCACAGATTTACAGCACCTTATGCACACATCATGACATTTTATGTAACACTCATGAAATCAAAGCATACTATGGCTTGTGCAGAGATTTGTCTCGCGGCAATGTGTGTACCAGCTATGTTGTTTCACAGGGCGAAACTGTGATCATGAAACTATCAAATTTCTCTCTTATTTGGTACATATTGGTGGTGGCAGAACTTTGGGACAGAAAACTAACGTAAAAATGTAAATTTTAGATTTAGATGTAAGTAAGACATGTAACTGAAACAAAAGAAAGTTTAGAAATTGAAGCTTCTTGCGGATGCTCTCTGACTCCCTCTGAATGTTTGAGCTGTTTTGAGCTTTTACACTGGATGACCTTCCTTTGAACAACCCCCGAGAGATTCAAGTCTCCTCCTGGGAACAAAAGGGAGAGCTTTTGCTTGTTAGGTGAATATGTAAACCACTACACTCTGAAGCCACTAAAAGTAAGCCTATAAATAATTATGAAAAAAAAATACACAGGAGGCAAACCCCAGTCTACTGGGTGAAAATGTCGTGACTGTTTTCCACCACCTGCTTCTACTTGCTGACTTGAACTTTGTCAGCCTTTATATCTGTGAAGAGAAGAAACATGACATTGGAGCCTAACAGAAGAGACTAGGCCAACACACGACTGAATTTAGAGCCTTTATTTTGAAAGCGATGCATTTTCCCACTGTGGACTAGTGGAGCTTTTGCACATTTTGATGTAAGACCTCTCTGAGTTTTATTGTGGGATTGTAAAGTGATGCTAACCACTGCTTACATTAAATAGGTGATAGTAATTAATCTTCCAACTCACCATACCAAGTTCATTGGTATGTTGTCCAGTTTGCTACAACTAACGACAAAATTCAAATTTCACATTTATGAAAAATAACACTGAGGAAGATGTTAATCCACAAAAACATTTTATTTCTTGTTACAGTCAGTATGATTTTGAAATGAATGTATTTCAACTAGAAGCATGTTTCATGCTGCACCGCGCTTGTTTTTCAGACTCGCCTGTTGGGATGCATCACTTTGACGAGGTTCTATTTTAAACTAGTGATCTTTTTTGTGAGACCTGCTGCTTATCCTTGCCCGTGACCTGGACAAAGGTAAGTGGCAGAAAATGAATGCATGGATGTTTTTCTGCAGCTTCTGCTGTGCTTTTTTCAGCCTTTAAAGGATATAATCGTCATTCAGACAATCATTCAGCTGATTAAAAAGTTCTTCTGTGTAAAAGGGGAGGCTGTGCTGTTCAGACTGTACGTCATTGGTTGCTGAACTGCGTCACTACCGAGGTCGGGTTAGTTTGACATTTTCTGATTTTATAGCTTAGGAAATACTTCTTTTAGTTATAATTTAAGTATAATCTTTATTTCCTATTTGAAGAGACTCAGTGAAGAAAAAAGTACTCCTTCCACTGCTGCAAAATAAACATCTAAGCTAAACAGGCTGGAACTGATAGTTGTTGTGTTGTCGTGCTTTAATGATTTCTGTTTGCCTTCCATCCTTCTGCAGCAGTGCAGCACTACGGCACTGTTGACAACTTCTGCTTCAGAGGGACAGTTGGCTTTCTTCAGATAAACACTGGCCTACACAAGCAAACAGAAACTTCTATCATTTCCCCTGGATGATCTCACTTACCAAGCAGATTGTAAGGCTGCAAAAATAAATTCCAAACCCTTAAAAACTATGAACGCTTTTGCAAATGGTCAGAAAGTGCACAGTAGGAAAAAAAGAGAATTAAGTTGAAAACCCAGAGATTTTTACACACGGTAAAATAACTGCATTGTAACTCTGACTTTTTCTAACCTATCATCTTGACTATGAAGCAGAGAGATGGCTGACAATGACAGGAAAGACGGCTTGTCATGACATTAAACGAGAGATGACAAGATAATTATACTCTGTGTCATATTTTCTTCCTCTTCTGCCCTCCCGCCTCTTCACTGCAAACTTTGTAATAATGGTAACGTAATTGTGGGAATTACGTTTAAATGATTGCAGAAGCTCAAGTGTCCACACGCTGCATAAAGCAATAGAATAACTGTGACACAGCTCAACTGCACTTTACAGAGGAGAAAGAGAAAAATAGAGAGCACAGAGAACACACTATACAGTAGAAATGAATCATAAACCTGAGGTTAAAGTTAATAAAAGCCCAGTGCTGTTCACTGGGAAGCTTTTAAATGTCTTTTTCTGAAGTGATTTGAAAACTAAAAATTACACCTCCTGAGCTCTTCAGGCAAGCCATCATTTAAAAGTGCTCGAGCAGTCAGGAGTTCTTCAGGATAATTTGTCTAAAAAAGTAAACTTGTCTTAACTCTGGAAAGGTTTTTTTTTTTTTTACTCCTTCAGAATCTAACTGAAAATGACGCTGGTGATGATGTATCATCTTCGGTCAATTAAATGCCGTTTCAGTTTATCTCCATTCTGGATATGCACCATTTTGCAGGTGCTTAAGTGCTTATCTCTGCTTTGTCTATGAATTCTAAATGTGCATTTTTAAAAAATGCTGAACTCTTCTAGCTTCAGCTTCCAAGAGACCTAAAGCCCCATCTGACTGGTATTGACAGGAGACCTTAACCCTTTGTTTCACACAGGGCTTATGCATGGAATAAGAAAGCTTGGTCTTGAGTTTGAACAGACATAACTGTCATGGTACTGAGTCTATGACCCAGTGTTTATGTGTTTTCAGGTTTAATTTAAATTCTCTGATTTAGAGTTATCAGGGGTTCTGTTTTCTTTGCCTCCCCTGTTTCCACGTTCCATGTGTAGTCTGTCATGTCTTTCATGTATGTTAGGCTACGTTCACACTGCAGGCGAGAGCACATCAAATCCGACTTTTTTGAAACTATGCGACCCATATCCGATCATGGTATGACAGTTTGAACAGCACAAATCCGATATTTTCAAATCCGACCTGGGTCACTTTCGTATGTGGTACTGAATCCGATACATATCTGATGTTTTAGAAAGCGACTGCTGTTTGAATGGTCATGTCGCATTAAATCCATCTTTTACGTCACTGACACAAGACAGACGCCAATTATCAGCGCCGGAGAAGACAAACGAGAAAGTTTCCGACTCCGTGTCCATATATACCTCTGCATGGAGGTAGCAACCACTGCTCCAAACAAGGCCATTGTTAAAGCACAAGCTCTCTTTTTTCTCAGTGTCCTTCTTTCTCTAATTAATTTGTCAAAATTCTGTCAGTTACGACTGTGCAGAAATTGACAGACTGCTGCAACAACACCTACTAGCTCTGTAGCCGCCATTTTTACTTCCGTAAACAGAGCGCGTTGTGTGACGTCTTCTTTTGCGCATGCGGGCCGCTTTGAGGGCCGTGAACCGTTCACACTAG
>VUQG01019403.1:27263-45051 GCA_015106755.1 Etia nguti | reverse complement strand
CATACCTGTTATTAATCTCTGTCTCTCTTCCACAGCATGTCTTTATCCTGTTTTCCTTCTCTCACCCCAACCGGTCGCAGCAGATGGCCGCCCCTCACTGAGCCTGGTTCTGCCGGAGGTTTCTTCCTGTTAAAAGGGAGTTTTTCCTTCTCACTGTCGCCAAAGTGCTTGCTCATAGGGGGATTGTTGGGTTTTTCTCTGTATCTATTATTGTAGGATCTACTGTACAATATAAAGCGCCTTGAGGCGACTGTTGTTGTGATTTGGCGCTATATAAATAAAATTGAATTGAAATTGAATCAGGTGCATACATCAGGTGCCATCCTTATAGCCTCGGCTAACGGTTCAATAGCAATGGCAAACAAAAGAGGTGACAGGGGGCAGCCTTGCCTCTTTCCTCTAAACAATGGAAAACTATCTGATTTCAGTCCATTAGTCAAACGCCTGAGGATTATCATACAGAATTTTTACCCACTTAATGAAATTATCACCAAGACTGAATTTATTTAAAGTGTAAAATAAGTAAGTCCATTCTACCTGGTCAAAAGCTTTTCAGCATCCAGAGAGAGCATCAAGCTGCCCATGTTGCTTTGATGAAGAAACCTGAATTAGATTGAGAAGGCGCCTGACATTATTACGGGAATTACGCCCTTTTATAAAGCCTGTTTGATCTTCTTTAATACTTTCTGTTCAGATTAATGGAGATATCAAACATTCCCATGGTAGCTGCAGCTCCATAGACTATATATAAAACATGGACATATCCACAGAGCCATCACTTATTGGTTAATGAATAGCAGGAATCGTCCAGGAATAGCAAAAATAAAAACATTTGTCACTTAAGTACAGGTAGAAGTACAGATATCCGTGTGAAAAAAAATCTGGTATAAGCTGAAGTACTGATTCAACTTTTTTACTCTTAAGTAAAAGTGATGTACTCAGAGAATAAAATGTACTCAAAGTATACACGTAAAAATTAGCTCTTTGGAAGGCATTAATTTTTTTGTGCAAAACTAACTGAACCTTGAAGTGAGATTTAGCATGTGGAGGACCCCACGATCGGGTGTAGCACACTAGTGTGTGGAAAACAATTACTTAGACGTAAGTCATAATAATTTTTCTTGTGTAATCCAGTAAACTTTTTTTTCTGTACAGGCTGTGCTGATACTGCTCTGAGATTCACAGCTCATCGTGCATTCAGCCAGCTGAATTTAACAAAATTATAACCCCTACACTGTATAAAGCTAGTGTATCTGTAGAAGTCAGTGAGTGAATCACCAGTTTAAAATTGGCAATTTATGACTGTTACCCTGTGACGCTGACCAGGAACACTGCAGCTGCTCTGAAACAGTCAAACATAGATCATTACTGCAAACTTTACCAAAGTGCTGCAAATCAGCCATCGTTGCCTGCACTAAACTGCCTTGTATTTCATTACAATCTTTGAATAACAAAAAGTTTGTATAAATTAGTTTTGCAAGATGTTTCATAACATGAAAAACAAACAATTGTAGTCGAAGGTTCTGATACACTCATCACAAGCATGAATGTCATGGCAACTGTTACTTTTCTAGAATAGAATAGTTGCACAGCATATATCTTTCATGACTTAAAAAAAAGACAATAATTGAGTGTATAAGTTTAAATGTGTGTTAGACTTTATCTAAACCAAACAGGTTCAAAAGTATACATACAGGCTCAAGTAAATACACATCTTCCCACCTGGTTATATGTCCCTTAGCAAGCTGCACCTCAACCAGATGCTTTTGGTTGCCACGAACAGGTTTGTGGCATAACTCTGGCTGGATATTTGACCACTCTTCTTGGCTGAATTGGTAAAGTTCATTTAAATTAGTTGGTTTTACAAATTTTCAGTGGCGTTGAGGTCAGGCCTTTAGGAAGGACATGCCAGAAGCTTAGTGTTATCCTGCTTCATCCATTACAAAACCAGTTCTGATGTGTGTTTGGAATCAGTGTCCTATTGTTGATTTAATTAAAGTTGAAGAAGGTAGCCATCTTTCATTATTCCATTCACTTGCTGTATTGTACCAGTACCAACAGCATTAAAACAGCACCAAAGGAGGACGCTATCAAAACACGCTTGACAGCTGTTACAGTGTTCTTAGATTTTTAAAGCTTCACCTTAGTTTTCTACACATACCTCTTGACACTGTGGCCAAATAGCTCAATCTTTGTCTCGTCTGACCATAAAAATGTTACGAAGAGGGCATTTAGTTGGTCTATGTGGGCAGCTGCAAATTTCAGTCAAACTTCAAGGTGTTGATTTAAGAATAAGGGCTTCTTTCTTGGTCACCATCTTCTTGGTCCATTGCAATGTAAAACTTGCTTCACTCTGGACACTGTTGCTGGTGTTCCAGTAGTTTCCAGTTCACGGCACACTTCAGACTTTTACGGCCCCTGATTTGTTACAGAAGATCCTAACCAATTTCCTCTCATCTGAGTGTAACAGTTTGGGACTTGTTCCAGATTTTGGCAAAGTGGTGATACATCTTAAAATAAATCCAAAAGAAATTTAAACTGTTTAGCCAGTTCTTGTTTTTTAAAGTAATTAAAGATATAGGTTGTACAACTACTATTCCACCCTGGATAAAGGACAGTTAAAAAACCATTAAAAATCCCAAATTACAATGACATTCTTGCCCATGATGAGTGTAAGTAAGCTTCTGACCACAACTGTGAACTTCAGGAACACATCATGTATATATCTAATATCTTTTTACTAGAACAAATGAGTGGAAAGGCTCTTTTGCAACAGGATATATGACCTCAAGGCACACATTCTTCTACATCTTCTATATACAGTGTATGTGCAGACCGCATTTCTAATAAAATAATGCATCACAAGTTTTGCGATCCCCAAGGGAACAGCTATCCTGCTTGAGACATCAGTGTTTGATTAATAGTGAATTAATTGAACATCTTTCACAACTAAATAGAAAAACATTTCCTTCTGGTTGCAGACATTGCACTGATATGGAAAGGCAGGCAAGATGGCCTATGTGGCGATAAGCCTCAGTAGTACTGTGCCTTTTTTGGAGAGAGAAAAGCCTCTGTAAAGATGAGGTTCTGCTGCCCTCTTTAAAACCCGCTATCCTTTCTAAAGAGCAAATATATGTACTCAGTGGACATTTGGAGATTTCATACTTTGTGGTTTTCTGATCTTAGAAGCACTTGATCTTAAAAGCACTTTCTTTGATGTACTTCCTATCTGCAAGAAGCATCAGCGGAAAAAAATATAAGACTGAGTGTTAGTGTGAAACACTTTGCTTCGCACTATACCGTTAAACCAGATCTGCATTTAATAGTTTGCCCCCATCTTACTTCACTCAGACAAAGCTTTGTAATCTTGTATACAACACAGTCCATATAATAATATATGAGCAACAAAACTGGACGCTGATAATATCCTTTGTAAAATGAATTCTGTGATGCACAAATGGTCTGTGAGTTTGGCCTTTGGGTTCTGAGCCATGAGATCACTTAACCTTTAAGGACTGTTTGAACAGTTCCATCAGCCTAAAATATGGCCTATAAATCTTTAAGCAGGGCATTTTTTATGTGGAGGACAGTGTTGCTATGCTCTCTCAAATTCCAGAGAGAGAAAAAAAAAGCAAGACAAATGGAGTCCTGGCACTGATTCTGAGAAAAAAAAACCAAAGGCTTAATTTTGGAGGAATTTTTCAGTTTTACTTCTGAAAGTTCACTTATGGCAATATGTGATCTTTTACAGAGATAGAAGAAAAGAACATATCTAAAATCCCATCCAGACAGATAAATAAAGGTCGGCACATTTCAGTGAAACCTGCTGGAACATCCAGTTATGGCTTTTTCTTTTTTGTGTGTGTGTTCCCCATGCATTTCATAACATAACATTTAAGAAAAGTACACGCAGGATATAAAAAAAATCATGAAGTGGATGCATGTGCTAGCTAAAGTTGCAGTAATCTAAAAATGCCACAAGCTTGATTTCTCTGTAATAACAGAACAGGCCTTCTCCTTGCACAGGTGCTACTGGAGGACCTTTGAGTAAGGCATGCGAACCTTAGCATGATCATGCACATCACGATAGTGAGCACAAAGATATAATGCAAGATAATATATGGTGTGTGAGTGTAATGCAGAGCAGTACTGAAAAATATCATGCTCAGCAAAATACTTTCCTGGGTAAGTAATGGTTTTGAATAGATTAACAAGAACCATAAAATTTGTTACAAACTGAAGATATATTACAAAAAAGAGGCTCACACCTTAAGAACATCGTCTGCTAATTTACAATTATGGTATATGTCACATTAGCATAAATCGTTTACCAAACAAAAGTGCATGCATACGCAGCTCAATCTGTAAAGTTCATTCAAACGACATTGACATGAAACCACAACCATTCACTTGTATTAATTTCTACTGGGTTTTCTACAAGGTGATAAAAATAAGAAGGGTGGGGAAAGAAAAAAAAAACAGACATCCATTAATCAAGCTAACTGTGCAATGCGTTTGTAGAGATGCACGTGTGTGGTCTTCTCAACACTATATTCATGCACTGAGTGATGGCCAGAAGTGGCAGAAATGACTAGTTGTCACTGGAGCTGTGGCATTGATCAATCATGCCCTGAGGTTGCTGAGGGCTGCTGGATGGTATGTTGCATGTGGCATGAGAGGAATGCAGGTCACAAAGATCACATCACCCAGCAACATGCACACTGCAAGGACAGCAGGCTGCTGTGGCAGAGAGAAAAAAAAAAGAAAAGGGTAAATGATGAATGGCCTCACAAACACCACAAACCTATCCAGCACAAGTACACAACTGATACACACAACTGGAGAACTTAACATTGTTTTACAAGAAGGGATCTGCATTCTTTTATATCATTTTAGTGGTTTTCTGATTTTTAAAAATCAGATAAACGCTCTTGTGTGAAATGAAAAACTGTACTGACAAATGATGAAAAAAAGTAATGCATAGGAAACAGACTAACACTGTCAAAATCGAAAGCAAGGGGAAAAAAGAATAAAGATTAAGATGGCACATGATGGCCATCTACTGGTAAGTTCAATAACTGAGCCACAGATATACTTTGCACACTTTCTTTTTTTTTCTTTTTACCAGTAAGCTTTGCTTTGCATCCACAGGCTTCTCACACAAACCTTCCCAACTCCACATATGCTGTCATTCTGATGTATGCTGAAAGTTGCACTGAGATTTGATGAGTGTAATCTGGTGCAAGCACCAGCTGTTCAAACTGGGGCAGCAATGGGCTTGTGCCAGTTTTGCAAAGCAGCTGGACGGTCAGATGGAAGTAGAGCTAATGTTTTAGGCAGATTTCTTTCACTGTTAGCTGTTTCCTGACAATGTTATAAGCATTTCCCATTCACTCTGGGAGATGATCTTTGAGCTTTGTAAGAATTTTTTTTGTGCGTGTGTGTGAAAAAAAAAGAACAAACCCTAACCCAAGAACACAGGAGACAAAAAAAAGCCAAAATGCAAACCTCAAGCAAAACACTCATGCCATTTCTGAGGTTCTGGGACTCCAGTGAACCTCAATGAGAGCCATTATCCACAAATAAGGAAAACTTGGAACAGTGGTGAACCTACCCAGAAATGGTAAATAGACTGGTTCTTATATAGTGCCACCAACCTTTTTAATTAGTAGATAACCTGCATTACCTCCTGAGCCACAGACAGGAGGCCTAAAGAGTATCACAGAACTGCAGACCTCACTTGCTTCAGTTAAAGTCAGAGTTCATGATTCAGTAAGAGAGAGACTGGGCAAAAATGGCATTAATGGGAGAGTTCCAAGAAAACCACTGCTGACCAAAAAGAACACAAATGCCTGCGTCACGTTTGCCAAAACACATTTCAATCACCAAGACTTTTGGGAACCAAAAGTGGAACTATTTGTACATCTGGTGTAAAAGTAACAGCATTTTATACAAAGAACTCCAAACACAAAAGAAAAACATGGTGGAGGTAGTGTGATATTCTGAAGCTTCTTTGCTGCTTCGCGATCTGGACAGTTTGCTGTAATTTATAGAGAGCAGAATTGATGTTTCTACCACAAAATCCTGATGGAAAATGTGCAGCCTTCAGTTTTTTCCCTGAAAGTGCACCTGGGTTACACAATAGAACAATCCACCTCTGACTGGCTCAATGAAAAAACGATTTTCGAGTGTCTCCGTCCAACTTTGGACTTAAATCTGACTGAGTTGCTTTGGTATTACATTAAACAGGTCATTTTGCTTGAAAAAACTCCAGTGTGACTGAAATAAAAACAGTTCTGCATAAGAAGAGTGAGCTAAAATTCCTCTATAGTGGTGTTACAGACTCATCGCCAATTACTACAAATGCTTAATTGCAGTTCTTGCTGCCAGGGGTGGCACAACTTGATGTTAGGTGCAAATACTTTTTCCAGGTAGGTTTGGATAGATTTTTTTTCCCTTAATAAATAAAATCACAATTTAAAAACTGATTTTTGTTTTTACTCTGGTGATCTTTGTCTAATATTAAAAGAAAGAAAATATCAGGAAGCAGACAGGTGTTATTTTCAGGTATTCAGATTTTTAGTTCATATAGAACAAATAAATAAATAAAAAACAAACTAGTTACTACAGGAATGGAAGCTGAAAACAAAACAGTGTGTAACAACAAGCACTGTTCATATTCCGCGCAATCAACTCTCCATTACATCTTTTTGCCATCACAAAAATCTCTAAAAATGTTATTAAGGCTCCTGGAAAACATTTTTTATGGTGTGATTTGTTCATGGGAAATTACATTCCCACTGTTTGGACTGTTCCCCAAAGCAAACTGCAGTGTTTCATAATGTTCCTGGCCTCTGCTGCTCAATTTCATGTTCATACGGAATAAAAATAAGAAAACTGTTGAGACCTGATAATCCATCAGTCTTGTGTAAGGTGCATTATTCTTGCATGGTACACCTAAATGCATTTAGTGCTAAATTAACCCTTTATTTACCATGGGCCCGCTGGTGGCCCCATTTCACAAGTACTTTTTAAATTACCGTAACTCCATTACCGTTTGTGCTAAAGATCAAAATTCCAACGAATTCAAAAAGAAGAGTAGACGAGCTTTACAGGGATATCTGGTGTATCATGGTAGCACAAAGGTACTGCTGTATGAACAGCAAAAAAAATAAATAAATAAAAAAATCAGCTCTGCCTAGATGTTACCATGTGCACTTCACATTACCTTACTTCTCAACCATTTTTGGGGCTATTAAGAAAATTCAAATGTTACTGAAAAATAGGAACTATTTGCTTTATTTGACAGCCAAAATAAGTCCACCACGCCTGTATAAATATTGGTCAATAAATGGTTAAGAAACAATTTAGTTACAGCACTTAATATTAGTAATATAAAATTGAAGAATTTCCAAATCAGCAAAGAAAAAAACAAATTAAAAAATGGGATAATGGTCAAAGACGTTATCGTCTGAAACTGATGTAATGAAATCTACCCTTTTACCCAAGCAGAATGCCATCCGGCTCTGCTGCAGATTTATAGCCTGATAAACACCAGAGAGATTGTTGTTTAAAATACAGTACAAACATTTTCCATGGGAATTTTTATTTTAAACATAATGAACAGGTAAGAAAATAGAGAGGTTTAACATATTTGACGAAGTGTCTTTTGGTCATAATAACAAAAATAAATAAAATCAATACAGTGATCATGAGTCACTGTCTTCTGTGCTAGAGTCAGTGAAGCTGCTGTTGGCAGAATCTGAAGAACTGCTGCTGCTGCTGCTGGTGCGATGAGATGGAGTTTGACGGCTTTTCTCTGGATGAAGGGGAGTAAAAGAGGCAGCATCATCGATTAAATGCTACAGATGGTGATAGCAGGGAAAATCTATGGGTGATTAGTGCCTTAATGTCAAATGAATTCAAGTGAGTCTGTGCTTGGTACTTACTTTGAAATTTCTTAAACTTCTTACAGAGACATGACTTGACATATTGCTCCAGAGCGCGCAGAGTGGATGGCTTCAGCGTCTCAAAGTCAATCTCGATTTCATCTGGGTTGGTGTTGCACACTGAGGGCTCCCGGCTCTGAATGATGTGCACCACATGGCCCAGTTTCATGCCAGGTAACCGGTTAATGTCCAGGCTTAGCTGGTGCTTTTCATCGTAAGTCATTGGCAAAGATTCATCCTCTGACTCCCATTCATTGCTCCCTTTCCATGAATATCTATCAAAAAGACAAAGCAGTGAAAATCTCTGTTAAAAAGTAATACCACAAAAAAAAGTTCTTGAACTAAACAAAACATCATACCTAGCGCAGGAATTTGATGTACACCTGGAATTCATTACTCCTACATTTTGTCGGCTGTTGTCTTTTTTGTCCTTTTCTTTTTTCTTCTTTGGTTTACTCACAGGGGCTTCAGACAGAGCAGCAAGCTGTCCATGAACAGCTTTAAGCTGGGTAGAAAAGTGCCACAAAAATTAGAAGTCTTGTATTCCTGAGAATGATGAATCAGTAGGAAGGTTCAATACACAGTTAACACCCATGCTCCCTGGAAGTAACCTTCCAGCAGACCTCGGAAAGTTGCACACACAGCAACTTTTGGCTCAGAAACCAGACAGCAGTTTTCAGAATAAGAGCAAGCAGTGAAGGTGGTACATTTGGCACAAATGACCTGAACTGTGGATAAAAAAGGAAAGTGTATCGCCAGCCCAGCTTGCCATTTTGCTCTCTAAAATGTTTAATTCCTCAAAATAAAATGCAATGTAAGGGTTATAGTCGTGGTGGGGTGAAGGAGATTGCACACTGATGTGCACTAGATCTCAAAGGAAAATCTAAAAGTAGAAGCAGCTCTGGAAATGATGCTGAGCTATCCAAGGAGACTACTTCCTTCTGCACAGTGGACAAACTTAAATCAGATATGAGCTTTGTTTTGCTATGCGTTGCACAACTTTTTCATAGCACCTAGTAAAAACACATGAGGCAAACATATGTGCAGCAACCCACCTGATCTGCACCCACCTGTTCTTGCAACTCAGCAAGTTGGGTGGCACGCTCCTCTGCAGACTCTGGTTTCTCCAAACTGGCACCTGCTTGTGAGGTCACTTCCACGTGTTCGTCTGGCATCTTTGCAAACCTTTGCTCGAAAACTCCCTGAAGCAAGCAGAGTAAAACAGAGGGAAATAGAAAGCAGAGCACCCAAAACTGTTTCCCCCCCCTATTTTTAATAATAATAATATTCTATAAATTCAAAACCCACCTGAAGTTTTCTGGCCTTAATAACAACATCATGATGTGCAGGGTTGTATTTGTAGCAGTTAGAAAAAATTAGCCTAACATCTGCAGCAAACGCTTGTGCATCCTGGTACTCTCCTGCATCCATCTTTTTCTGAAAATAGAAAAGGTAACCAAATACAGCGTGTGTTATCAAGGCACATACCAAATACATGTTTAGAGGCATATAAGCAAACATACTTTAACCGTGCTGAGATCCATGGGGTACTTGATGATGTCATGATAATCGTGTAGCTGCAGAGCTTCTGCGTCTACAGGCTTGCAAAAAGGCCAGGCGTAGGCAGAATGTTTCTTAGAGAGCATTTCCTTCAGGATATGGTTGCAGTACTTCAGCTGTTCACTAAGGCCACAGGGTTCAGTGCTTTGTTGTGACGACTCCTCTTCAAAGTCGCTCTTGGCACGGCTTGAGCTCTCACGCTTCTTCCTGCTTTCTAAAAATAATTAAATTAATTGGTTACAATTAGTTCAGTTAAACAAACCTTTTTTCTCTCTCTTATCTGCCCTATTTCCTTCCAGTTATTTCCTGTATTAGCTTAGAGTTTTTAAAGATGTAAAATAATTAAAGCGAAAATGCTGCTAAAACTAATCTATAATCTTATTAAAACTTTAGACTTTTAATAAGTGGATAAGAAGCACACACAGCTGTGAAACTGAAAGTCTGGATTGCCAAGATTTTGGAGAGTGACGGTAAAACCCATCACTCTCCATGAACACCTGCACCATCTCATCTCATATTTGGTTATTGCATTACATACAAAGTGTTCAGCATCTCCTCAGTGACACCCTCCATGTGCCAGCCTATGCAGTCTGCTGAATTCATGGGACCGAACATCAAATTACTAATTTACTTCTAATAAGCAGTCAGTGTTACAAGTTCTTTTAAGTGAGTTACCTGGTGTGCTACTTTTTTTGCCCTTCCCTTTGGCAGCATGAGGAACAATCTCCACTTCTCCCTGGGGCATCTGGGCAACTTTTTGCAAGTAAATCTTTTCCAAGGCGAGTGCCATCAGGACAATATCGTCTGTAGGCTGGAGAGGACAGAGGGAATGATTTTATGCATTTTGTAGCTCAACTAGGCCAATTTTGGACACGGTGACATATTGTCCTCTTGCATGCCTGCATGCCTTAGAGAATTGATAATTAGTTTAAACAGGAATTTTCACAGTGAATGCTGTTTTGGGAAAATGTTGGCAATCAACACCGAAGGCCAAATTAACTGCATCCAGGCCCACCACAGTATACCAAACTTGACTCTTGCTCAAACACGTTCCGGCATGGCATATATTGCCAAGTGTGAGGACACGCTTAGTATCTGTAAGGGAACAATGGAAGGAATTTGCAATCACAAAGCTCCTCACCTTATTATATATGTAGCAGTTGGTAAACATGGTGTTGAAGTCTTGCAGGCATTCACTCGCGCTCCAATAATAGTTGTTCTCTAGACGTTTCTTAATGGTTCCCATGTCCATGGGCGATGTTATTATTTTATGATAGTCCTGGTTAAGAGAAAGAGTTGATGTCAGATGAATATAGCATTGCATTTTGCACTGCCCCACACTGTCATGAGTCTCTGCCAAAGTTTGATTAATGGAGAACAACTACACCGCACAATTTCCAGTTTATTCATTTTGGATCTTAATTTAATTAATCTTTTTCTACAAAACTTGATATTAACTAAAGGTTAATTACTTTATTAAGACAGAGTCAAATGGCAACATTCAGACTACTTAAAAGTATTTGGAACTTAAGGCAAAAATGGAGGCGGCTAAATCGCCACCAAATTAAAATCACCAAGATTTTAGTGTTTTTGCACTGTCTGAAGTGAGTCAGATAATCGGGCTGGAATTAATGTCAATATATGATTTTTTTTAATTGTTCGCATTTTTAGATTCAGCACTAAATTGGGTAAAGAAATTAGTGACACTTCATACACATTCTTGCTTATGTGTTAAAATGTAGGATCAAGGACATGTCAGTAGGTTTTTGAGTCATTTCTTACTGAAGTATGACTAAAACTAGGATAAGATGCAAGACAGAGTGACACTGCATTCCATTATCTCTATACTCACTGTGGTATGTGGGTTGTGCGTGAGAATTAGGAACAAAAATAAAAGGGAGGAAAAACAAAAACATATCTTAGACAACATTAATATTAACAGTGAGAGAATTACAAAACGAAAGGAAAGTTGAAGGATCTAGAAGTAGTTTCAGAAGAGAACAGACAGAGCCAGCAGCACAAAGCAAGTTAGCGTATCTGAAAACTAAAACACATATATATATATATATATATATATATATATATACACACACATACACATACATACATACATACACAGATCAATATATATTTTCATTGTGAATGTCCAATGACAATAAAGGGATATTCTATTCTATTTACAGGCAAGCCATGTTATATTCAACAAAAATAAGTACCTGGAAAGTTCATTCTTCAGCCTCTGGTCATATGTGTCCTCCATGGTTTTTACAGCCAGTTCTCTCCTCCTCAGCAGCTCTTCAGCTGTCTTGATCTTCTCCTCATGAATTTGACAAGTCCTATTACCATACAAAAACAACAGCAATAACTATGAACCCGTGGCCACAATGAAAGAGCGCAGCATCATTTCACTCATATAAATAGTCATAAAAAATTCTTACTTTTCAAAAGCTTCTGTTCTCATCCTCAGCTCATTTTCTCTGCTACGTAGTATTTCAATTTCTTTCAGTACTGACTGTCTCTGCATGTATAAGTTCTTTTCTTCAATCTAAAGAGAAGTGAAGTGGAAATAGGAGAATAAGAGATAATTAGTCTATCTTAAATTTAAGGAAAGGGAAATAATTTGAATGTAAAATGTGACGCTCAGAACCACCCACAATGAAAATGCAGTGGGATACAGAAGCCTGATGCCAAATCATACATACAGCTCAGGAAATGAGCAGCAAGGTTTGAGGACTGAGAACGATTTAAAAAGATCAAGTGATAGCCAGTAAAAGAAAGTTAGGTAAGAAGGCGAGACTCTTTAAATTGACACAAGAACGTTAAGGTGATTATTATTAGTAAAATATTCACCTGGGTGTCAGACTTTTGAAATCTTACATTACATGTTCAAGGTTTATATGAGAAAAAGAGCGCCTCACTGTAGCAGCCATTTACCTCTTGCTGTTTTTGCAACCGATCAATAGCATTTTTCTCTCGGTCCATCAGGGCCTTTGTCTTCATTTCATAAGTCCTCTCCAGCTCCTGCTTCAGCCTTTCAAACTCTTTATGAAATTTTGATTTTTCTTCCAACCTCACCTTGGCAATTTCAACCTCTTTAAAATGTTGTATCTACAAAAGGAGATGAAGAAAAAAAAGACAACATTGAGGCCACCCAACCTGGAGGAAAAGTATGTGACCAAATGAACCATGTTTGTTACGAGTGCGTACCTTTAAGTTCATTTCTGATTCCATCTGCACTTCAATGTCTTTTCTATACGCAGACAGTTTTGACTGTAATGGAAACACTTTGTCCTCATTGTAACCCAAACCCTCGTATTCCCGATCAATTGTTTTCATCTTCTCTACTGTGAATGGAGAGAGAGGGAGAACACATTAAAACTCTTTGTTGGAGGGCATGAATATAAAAGGCCAGTCACCATCAGACATCAGTTCATACCAAGAGACTCCCCATAACTTGATAACGTTGTCTGAGTGTCGGCATCATGGCACAGGTTCTGAGTATAATGATCTGTTAGCTGTGTTAGAATGCTGATCAGGAACCCTGCTACACAAAGACATAATAAATCACGGGAGAGACTCTGGAACAAAAGCAGTTTTATTAGAAGTAGAAGGAGCAGGACGCTGTACATACCCCTATCATGGTTTTCTTTATTTGAAGACTGTAAGAAAATAATAATAACGCTGTAATTAGTAATTACACTATGTCTTAATACTTGTATCAAAAAGATGTTCTAGGTTCAAAATAATTATAATTACCAATGCCTTGTAAAGGTTTGATTCAGGATGTATTTTAAGAAGCTGAAGGAGGTCTTCTTTTGTAAAAACCTGTAAAAGTGGATCAGAGACCAGAGATCTTCATCTCCATCTTGTTGACTCCTCAAGCTACATGTACATAAACAAAAGTCATACACACCTTGTCTTTAGATAAGCCGCTTTCAGGGTAGAACACAGAAAGTGTGTACTCATACCCTGAGTTCTGGAGATGATCTGCCACTATGCTGTTACAGGCTGAAACTAATATGGGTTCAGGTTTCACATGCGCTGGCCTGGGAACTGGTTCTTGGCCTGCCAAAGCTGGGTATTTTAACTCCTGGATGAGCTGATTTCGCAGATGTGCCTAAATAGGGTCCGAATAGTCAAAGAGAAGGATGAAAACCAAACACTGGACATTGCTACAGTGCTGTGAAAAAGCATTTGGCCCCTTTGATTAACTGTGATTTACCACCTTTTTTTTGTAAAGTTGAGCTCAATTTCACTATCCACGCCCTGGCTGATTACTGGCACACCTGTTGAATCAAGTAATCACTCAAATAGAAGCTGTATCACAAAGTGAAGTAAGCTATAAGCTATAAGAAGTGGTGACCTTTCCCAAGAATGCCCAGCCTACCAGAATTACTCTAAAAGCAAACTGACAATTCATTCAAGAGGTCACAGCCAAAGCCAGCATAACATATATAAAAAACCCAAAAGACTGTAGACAACTTGTCTCAGTTTAGGGTCAACGTTTATGATTCAAAAATTAAAAAGTGACTGGGCAAAAATGTAACCCAAGGAGAAAACCACTGCTGAGCAAAAATAACACAAAGGCTCAGCTCACATTTGCCAAAAAACATATTGATGATCCCGAAGACTTTTGGAGAAAGTGGACTGATGAGACGAAAGTTTAACTTTTTGGAAGGTTTGAGTCCCATTACATCTGGCTTAAAACTAACACAGCATTTCATAAAAAGAACATCATACCAACAGTCAGACATGGTGGTGGTAGTGTGATGGTCTAGTAAATCCTGAAGGAAAATGTCTGGCCATCACACCTGGGTTATGCAGCAGGACGATGATGAGAAACATGCCAGGAAGTCCACCTCTGGATGACTCAAAATAATACCATATGAATGTTAAATTCCAGATTTAAATATAATTGCTTTGACATGACCATAAACAGCCCAATGTGGATGAATTTAAACAACTGTGCAAAGAAGAGTGGACTAAAAGTCCTCCGTGGTGAGGTGAAAAAAATCGTGAAGGGGAAAATACTTTTTCACAGCACTATATAATAATAACAGCACTGTTATTAGCATTGCTTACCTTGAGTGTGTCAAGAACTCCTTTATTTTTAAAAGTCTGATAGAGTCTTTTCCTCAGCTCGTCGGGGGATAACGCATCTTCCTTAGAGGAGGACATAGCTGGGATATTTGCGAGTCCTGATAGAAGACAAACAGAAGCAGACAATTGGACGACGATGAGAATAAAAACCTTCGCTTTCAAAAACTTCCCCAAGTATTATTGGCTGTTATCAGACTTTTATTCCTCTATCTTCGCAACATGTGCACAATGTGTATCTTGAAAAGAAAATACTCACCTGCCTGACGACCACAAACCGTCTTCGCGTCTCTTTTCTTGTGCTTGAAACATTTAAATCCACCGTCAACGGAAAAGCTTGGTTCCGTGCATGCGCACAATTATGACGTCACGGCGAAAAAACAAAACCTTATTTATTATAATTTAATTATATGCATTCAGTGTCTCATATACCGTTGTTCCTACGAGTGTGTTAGAAAATAATTGTCACTTAAAAGATTTAGTACAAAAAAGTTTCGCTACTTTATTATGTCGTCATCATTTTGCGACTGCTGTTCTTGCTATCCAGGAAACGCAAATAACAGGTAAACAAACGCCGGTTTTATTCCTTTAAAAACAGATATATGACATACCTTTATAATTTTTCTATTCATATAATGCTTATCTTGGTCTTACAATAGGCATTTAGTTTCTTTAAGCATCCGTGGAGCTCCGCGGTTAGTGCTAGCTTGCTATCCAGAGGGTTTAAAGTCATTTTAGGTTACGCTGTCACTATTTGCTACTTATAAGTTTGCTCGTTTCATTCTGAAGGGATTAATTTCAGGGCAGTTTAGCTTTGCTAAGAGGAGAAGACGATGTCTGGAAGCTTTTACTTTGTCATGGTTGGTCATCATGACAATCCTGTGTTTGAGATGGAGTTCCTGCCAACTGGGAAGCCCGAATCAAAGGTAACCTCGCTTAATTTAATCACACAATTACTGAGCTACAGCGCTGTATTTCTCTCTATTTGTTTATTTGACACACTTACATATTTCAAATAATCAAACAGGTTTAAATTTTAGACAAAGATAATTTGAGTAAATTCAAAATGCAGTTTTTAAACGATGAATTTGTTTATTAAAGGGGAAAAGGAAAGTTAATCAAACCCACCTGGCCCTATATGGAAAAAATAATTGCCCCTCTCTTATTTAATGATGATACTACCGTTATAACTTACATTTACTTCATCATACTTACAGGATGATCATCGTCACCTAAACCAGTTCATTGCTCACGCAGCCCTGGATTTGGTGGATGAAAATATGTGGCTGTCCAACAATATGTACTTGAAAACTGTGGACAAGTTCAACGAGTGGTTTGTTTCTGCGTTTGTCACTGCAGGACATATCCTTTCGTTCTGTTTCATTTGATTTATTTCCTGATGCTGTGTCAGTTCCCAGACAAAAAACAATTTTTTCCTTTGCTCAGCACTGATTAAGATATTACTATTTTTAGACTGATAGCAAGCAAGCATTTTATTTATATAGCACCTTCAGACAACTCCCAGCTGAAAACAGATTGTTGTACACTTATGATAGGGGTGAGTTTGTTAAATAATCTCATTTCAATGGTGTAGTTTATACACAGTATTTGTAATTCAAACAGCAAGTTCAATAACCAAAATCAAGCAAAAGTTTAGAATATTCTATTAATCTACATCTTAAAAAATATGTTCATTTTCAGTGACATCATTGAGATTTGAAGCTATGATCTAATATGTGATATATAGAGGGCCAACAGTTTGATTATTTTGAACTTAGTGAGTTTTTTATCATTGTTTCCAGACAAATTCAATGTATGGGCATGTCTTTATTTTCTTTAACTATTTGCAAAACATATAAGATTCATCATGCTGCATGACATGCGACAAGAAGATGGAATCAAAAACTTTTTTAACGACGTCTATGATTTATACATCAAGGTAAATTGTTATCCAGGCGATAAGAGTATCTTAGCATGATGTGACATTGGTATATTTTGCTTTAAGCATTTAATCTTATCCTGCTTTGTCTTTCAGTTTGCAATGAATCCATTCTATGAAATCAACGCGCCCATCCGCTCAACTGCTTTTGAGAGGAAAATCCAGTTCCTTGGGAAGAAGCATCTCCTGAGTTAATCGCTTCACACAAAGATTTCAATACAGTGTCTTTATGTTGTATATAGTTAATACGGTTGTTTCTGTTCTTCTTTAAAAATGTTAAATGTGTTCAGAACAAAAGTGGATTTATATAAACAGTGTTTTGCTTTGTGTGTTTTTTTTAATAGAGTGGATGTGGCTGCTTTGTGTGACATTATGGCTTAAAATTTCGTGTGCTTTACCAAGCATTGCAAAAATATCCAGAAAGAAAGTATCTATAAATTAGTGTTGCCTCACTGCAGAGTATAGTCAGTTATGTTCATAGGAAATATTAAACTGATTTATCAGCTAGATTCCAGTCTTCAAAACATGCATAACAGGCAATTTTCAGGGGGTTTATTCATCATTTGGCATGCCAGTAGTACAACTTTGAAGAAAAAAAAAAAAAGACACTTAAACATATGGTTCACAATTTTAAATAACCATGGGGAGACTTTCAACTTGAAAATATATTTTAAAAATAAGTGCATTAATTAGCTAAATAATCCCATCAATGAAAAAAAAAGTCACTACTCCATTATTTATTCTGCTTATAGTTAGATTCCTCTTTTTTTCAATGATAAAAAGAGCTTACAAAATACAAAAGTTTCCAGAAACATAAATATTCCAAATCCATGCATGTTAAATCTGTTTTAATATTTCAGGGAATTAATTCATCCCTCATTGCTTTCAACACACAGCCATAATCTATCCACAATGCAGAATGTGAACAAGCAAGACCTAAATGTGCATTAATAGCAAGCTTCAAATTGTTAGTCATACAAAGTAGTGCCTTAGCCACCTCGTAATTTTCAGAAATAAGTTTATTGGTAGATATATGTTATTTCAATTCTGCAGTTATTCCATTACTATCTTGTCACCATTCTGCATTACAATATTAGGGATTGGAGTGTAGAGACCCTACAGTAATTGCACTCTCCAGGTTGCACATATCTAAACAAGTATTTAAAAAAAAAAAAAAAAAAAAAAAAAAAAAAATTTAATTTTTTTTAAAAATTTTAAATTTTTTTTTTTAATTTTTTTTTGT
>VUQG01019403.1:0-27243 GCA_015106755.1 Etia nguti | reverse complement strand
AACATTTAACCTTTTGAAAAATACTCAAATTTATAACTATAAGTTGTCCTGGGTCAACACAAAATGTTTTTTTTTTTCCTGCAAGCCTGATTTTATGGCCTTTGGCAGTGTTGAGTCAAGTGCTTTTAATTGTATTTGTAATTACACTAGCATTAATTTAGTGTTTTTTCATTATTTTCTCCCCCAAACAAATCCAACACTTTGCTTTATCAAAACATTGACAGTATAACAGTAGCGTAATTTGTTTAAATAAGATGTTACTACAGAACTTTACACCTACATCCTCATCATATAATGGGCCTAATAGTGAATTCATGTTAGTGATAACTCCTGGGTGTTACGAACAGCAAGTGGCAGTGGAGCGAGGCTTTCTGTGAAGCTTGACTGTGTCTGTGGGGATGAGGTGGTCCGTTCTTTCATCCACTGCCAACACTCTACGCACTGCCTCCTCAAAGGCCACTGCTACATTGATGGCATCCTTGGCACTGGTCTCATAATAGGGGTAGTCACCATTCTCCTTGCACCACTGCTGCGCCTCCTCGGCAGACACCTGCCTCTCCGTCACATCCACTTTGTTGCCCAGTACTACGAACGGGAACTTCTCCGGCTCCTTGACATCCGCGTAGTAAATGAACTCCTTCTTCCAGTTGCCCAAGTTCAGAAAACTCTGGTTATCATCAACGCTGAAGGTGAGCAGGCAGCAATCAGAGCCACGATAGAAAGGAGTCCTGAGGCTGCGGAAGCGCTCCTGGCCAGCTGTGTCCCAGATCTGGAGGGTAACTTGGTGGCCATCTACCTCCAGGTCCTTGTTGAGGAACTCAACCCCGATGGTGTGGAAAAGGTGTGCATCAAACTTGTTGGTCACGTAGCGATTCATGATGGAACTCTTTCCTACACCACCGTCACCCAGCAGAATGACTTTCAACAAGGATGTCTTTGTTGTCATGGCTATTTACTCCCAAATCCACCACTTTTGAAATAGTTTACCTAGTAGAAAGAGGGAGTGTGTGAAGGATACTGTTAGTATTTGTACACCACTATGAACTATGGTTCATTACAAAAAAAGCTGCAGCCAGAAGAAGTGTGGCATTGAAAACATATTGTTCTCACCCTAGGTTGATTTTGATCTCATCCACTGGTCCGGATCATGTGCTGTTAAACCCCAGTCCCTGGTCACATGCTCATTTATTTAATGTTGAAGAGTCAGGCCATTCAGGTAGCGTTCAACTAGCTGTAACACAGAGATAAGAGCCCAGTTTTTCTGTTGGCCCAGGACAACAGGTACACCGCAATAACGCATTATCTGCCACCAAACATACGATAACGTTACATTAAAATGCAAACAAGGTATCTAAGTTTAGCTTGTACAAAATACGAAACATATTTTAACGTGCTGTAACATAACAGAGTCACCAAGTTGGATCTACCGGCTAGTTAGCTGAGCTGGCTATCATGAAGAAGGAAAACAAGATAACAGCTGGAGTTAGGTTAATGTGTGGTACCAGGTCAGCTAGCCTGGTTTTCATGCAGATAAGAGTGCAAGTCACGTACCTCACAGTTAGATTCGGGCAGCTGTTGAATAAAAATAATAAGCCACCAGATAACTTAAATGATCTTAATACATCTGTTTGGCAGTTCCTTCCCTTGGCGTGTCTGGAGGTACGTCAGGTCTCACCGTTTCCTGGTAAACTCTGGCGCTAACGTAGCTAGCTGCTAACAAGCTGGTAACGTCGAGTCATGTGATCTGGTCAGGAAGAAACAACCAACGAGCACCGAGGTACGCTCTCAGGCCACCACTACTTATACATCTACATTAATATTTTTTCACAGCGTACACATGACTCCCTTTTAATGTTCAAAATATTACCGACTTCAAAGTAATTCGTGTTTTTGCTTTATTTGAGTGAGATAAGTAAGCTTTACTTTACGCTAGTTAACCGCAACATCTTTGCAGTAGTTAAGCTACACCAACAGAGGGCCACACAATACTTCTACCCAGTTTGTAGAAACCTGCAGTAGATAATAGGGGTGTGGGGCTCTCATTTCTTTATATTTTACTAGGAAAATGTGCATTTTTTAAGGACACTGAACACCCTGCTAGGATATGCCGGATTTTTGATAATAGTTCTTTGGTAATAACCTTGTTGGTGCAAAAATTGTATTGTATGCCCGTTAATCTGTGTTAGCGTTGTCTTTTTCATAGATTGAACTAAATATATGGGAGTAGATGATGTGTTTTTGCAACTGATTAAAAATGGTCAGGTACGAGGTGTGGACTAAAAATTTGTAAACAAACAACAAAAAAGTAGCCAAAGTCTGAAGCAAACTGTAAAGAAATTAGTTGCAGCTCAAAACCTTTTGAACATTTGGTACTGTAAAATAATCATGATTATGGAATCTGTACATAGAAAAAAAATATTTAATGTAATAACACGGTATAATAATACAGCAAATCTTACACAATTGTATGCACTGATAGTTTTTTTTAATTGTTTAAACTAAACAGCCTTCAAAAACGTTGATCATTTAAGATTTCAGATATAATTAACCTAAGGATTCACATTACATATTGTGGACTATTTTTGTTTAACTTCAGAAATGCACTGTTCCAAACATAACAAAGGTTTAAGCACAATACTGTTGGACCAGACTAACAAAGTTAGCATTTTCACCTTTTCCTGAGATCTGAGTTATCTGTACCATGAAAGATTATTTTGAAAATCACAAAAAATATAGCAGGGTGCTTCTACGTAGCAGCTTTGTGATGACATTAATTTCTCTGCATTGAGTTTATGTATTGTTCCCTGTAGACTGTCTGCACTGAGGGAATAATGGAAAAAAATCCACAAGAAACACACCATAACATGGATACATTTCAAGGCATATGTTCTTAAAAGACTGGATCCTCCTGACAGGTTCCTGATGTCAGCACAACAGTGTCCAGCCCAATCTCACCTCCAAGACCTTTCCCGCGCTGACCTTCAAAGATAACCTGAAACATAGCCAACATACAGTTGTATATTAAGGTTGTAGATCTAGTAAATTAGTAATGTGATGGCAGCCTTTTCAGTACATCAAAGGAATTTACTTTTTAGGCCAAGATCCCATCATAGCTAGCCACAAGTATTGAAAAAGACTTTAAATAATATGTTTTAGAATGTGTGTAAATGACTTACAGACTCTGGGGCCTTCTCCTTCCAGGCCACTGTGAGAAACTCAGTCTGCCAACCCTGCTCTCTGCTCTGACTCTGCTCCCATACTGGGTAAACATTGTTGTCCAGCAGTACCCTGAGTGTGCCCACATCAGGGCCAACCACACGGTAGTCAAAGGTAAGGCAGAAGCTGCCATACTGGGACCGGTCACCAAGAAGCAGTTTCAACCTGGCCACATCCTCTTGCTCCCCTACAAGCCCACTCAAAGCCATGTAGTACTCACCACCTGAGAAGGTTTGTAGCTGATGTAAGTTACAGTGTCTGAATGCACAAAAATTAATACCTCTCCTTTGAAAAAGTAACATTCATCAGGTCGTTACCATTGTCATGGTATGCTACACTCCAGTCCATGTCATCAGACTTGTCTTGGATCCACTCACATGCCCCTTTGTCAAAGTTGCAATCCATGAAATACTCTAGAAAGTAAATGTTAGGAACACATTTTTAAGTTAGCTGCATGAATAGCAATTATACAACAAAGACACGTGTGTTAATTTATGCTCAATCATCCGGGTAAGGAAATCCCAGAAAATTCATTCTGTTCATCTGGACAACTTTAGTCTTGAGACTGAAGAAGTCACTTGAATGAGTGACAAAACTTTTCTCTCAATGAAAATGCAATGTGATGAACAGAATCAACTTTCTGGGAACAATGACACATGAACATACTTTTTGATTACCTTCTTGACCTGGCGCTATGTGGATCTCTTTGACTTCTGTGGCTGGTCCGAACACTGACTCAAAGTCCTCTGATACTGTGTTTGGAGATTAAATGGGAAAAAAATGGAGTGAATTCATCTTCATATACACCCTTGTGTAAGCTTTCAGGAATTAGGCATGCCTAGGTTAAACTATT
Organism: Etia nguti; assembly: GCA_015106755.1. Lineage (NCBI taxonomy): Eukaryota > Metazoa > Chordata > Actinopteri > Cichliformes > Cichlidae > Etia > Etia nguti. The sequence continues at coordinate 23,174 of VUQG01019403.1, read as the reverse complement.
GCTTGCTAGTGAAAAAGTTTTGCTCTAAATCCTAACTTCATTAAGATTATACTTTTCACCTTTAGCCAAAACTGATGGCATGATTTCCTGATGGATTTTCTATTAGACTGCAACTAGACTTAGATAATGAGTGCAAAAACTCACACAACTCTGATACTACTCTTAAAAAATATGCAATGGAAAGAACTTAATGCATAAATAATACAGCAAAGAGATTTTTCAAGATGACAGGTAGAAAGGGGTTTTTAACCAACAGGTAAAGACCTGCCCTGCTGTCACTCATACCATAAAATGGAGCTACAACTTTAGCATATATCCCCTCCAAGCAATTTAAAGCTCTAGCAGCAAATCACCCCCATGAAACGCAGCCACAGACAGTCTGATGAGTGACAGCTGGGATTATTGAAGCTGCTCAGTCAGAGTAGGCCTGTTTTAGAGAAGTCTAGAGTGCTGATGACAGACCTTCCTACAAGGAGTCAAGTCTGTTTGCACAACAGCTGTTTTGGGGAAAACATAATAAAAGGTTTAGGGGCTTTGTAAATTCCCATCCTGCCTCCCCCTCCACCTGAGAGATGGGGAAGCAGGCCCAGGATGAGTTGTATCCTTGGGCTCTCACATGCCAGCAGACTAAAATTCCTCCCTGGAGGTGATAGATGTCTTGGGGCCTGTCTCCTCTTGCTCTCTGAGTTCTTACACAGCCTCTGATCTTTCCATAAAATTCAAGATCATCAGTGAAAGACAACCTCATTTATGGGGTTTTGAATGTTTTAAATGTAAGCTGGTAAGTCTTTAGTTTACAGTGCTGGGTTCTTATTGGGAATTGACATTCAGTCTGTTGTGACCAATAGTTTAATATAGTAGAGTAAGTAAGAATTCAAGGATTTTGAGAAAAAAAATCAGGTTGACATTTTATTTCATTTATACCAGTATAATCAACATAGTGGCTTTGATCCTTTATAGAATAAGTCCGTGAGACTGGGATAACTCTGGGCTTGAGGTTAACAGCACATCTGAAGCAACACCCCCCTTTTCTTCTTTGGTCAAGGCCTTAATCCAGAGCTGCCCTTTCAGACAGTTATTTCAGTTGAAAATCCATAATTACATTCAGATGTCATGTAAACATGAGAGGACAGTCGCTTTTGAATCACACTGAGTTTGTTTAGTCTGTTTATGGTTACTACTTACTCTGCAGACCACCCAGAATAGTGGAACTCATTTATCATACAATATGCCCCTTACTGAAAACGTCTCCTCTTGGATTGAGCTGGTTGTCTTCCGCTTCTTCCTCTTCTACCCCTTCCTCTTCTTCCTCAGGAAATCCCTCCGCGTGCGTTCCTTTAGTCTTAGTGCCAACATAGACTTCCCCGTCATAGTCAAAAGGTTGCAGGGGGATGTTGGGAGGTGGTGTTGCGACTGGTTCGAGGATTGCATTTTTGATGTCCTCGTCAGTCAGTTTACCTCCCAGAATCCTAGGCTTCACCTGGGAGTCTGGGATGGCTGCAGGCAGGAAGAGGAATCAGAATAGACATATGGCTCTGCAATCATGACTGACAAACATAGTATTTTACTTCAGATGTCTTTCTTGTTTGTCATGTATTTTGCAGATGCAGTTCTTATTTATTATTTCCCTGCAGTGACTTACCAGGCCATTGATTAAATGCTTTCCACAGGAGCAGAGCTATAACAAATGAACATGCTAAGACAACAGATTCTCCTACTGCATGCAGATAAGGCATAAGCGGGCACGTCTTAAATTAGTTTCTTAAATGCACAAGCAATTTATTGTATAAGGTCATGCTGAGGATTTGAGGTCTCAGACTGCGGTGCTATGGATATACATTTTCAGCCATGAGCAGGGGAGAGAGGTGGGGGAGGTGCTCTTATATATAGACAAGAGGAAGGGATGAGTGAATGGGGTTGCAGGGCAGGGAGTGAATAGCAGAAGCAGAGTCTTGGATTCCATACAATCTCACCATTCAGGGAATCATCTGCACTGCCTTTTTCTCCATCCCACGAACTCTGATAAAACGGCTTAACTACAGAAAATAAAGGCATTTTCATTTACGCAGAAAGCCCTGACCTCTTTTTTTGTTATTTGGCTGCATAAGACTTCACCTGTTATTATCTGGGTCTGGTTCAAAGAGTACAGCACTATCTTTATTTCTCCTTTTTCAGTTGGCTGGCTACAATACAGTGTCGTATTTACACAGGTGTGTTTTCAATCTGTGCCTTTCTGGTGTTAACATCTGTGAAGAGGAGGGGAGTCTGAAAGCAGGAAACTAGCCTTGGCAGGACTGCTGTTTGCAGATGTTTAAAGAGTCCAAATGAAATATGTGGCTGTAAAACTTCTCCTGACCTATCTGACTGATTACCCTCGTCTGTTTTTGAAATCAAGCGTGAATGCCTTAATTTGGCAAATCTCAGCAGAAATGAAAGGCTTTGCTAAAATTATTTTATTCGTAATTCTCTGCAGCAAATCTCGGATCTCACCAGAGCATTCAAAGCCATTGCCTCTGAAGCCAGACTTGCACCTGCACCTGTAGGATCCTTGAGTGTTCACACAGACAGCGTGGTGACTGCACTTGTGGGTGCCGGCTGCACACTCATCAAGGTCTGGAATTGGAAGAAGCCTATTTGTACCTTTAGGACTCGAAGTGAGGAGATGCCTCCCCTTAATAATCATGTATACCTTACCTACACAGTCATATTTGCCGTTGACATATTTCAGATCGTAGCCTTCCTGGCACTTGCAGTAGTAGCTGCCAAAGGTGTTCACACATTGTCTGTTGTATGGGCAAAGGTTCTTCCCAGTTACACACTCATCAATATCTAAAGGGAAACAAAGCAGGAGAAAAAATAAAGAGCACATGTTTTTTATAATTATCAAGAGTTCTGGGGCACAGGACTCTGTAGTCTTGTGAAAAAACTAAGTACACCCTTACCGATTCCATAAAAATCAAGAAGGTAACTAGCAGCCAAGTGCTGCAAATCAAATGCACTTAATTAATTGTTCATCACTAAATGTGACCACTGATATAAAAGCAGATGGTTTAGCAGTTTGCTGGTCTGGACCATTCAGGTGTGTGTTAACAGAATGCCCCTGTTTTCCTAAGAGTGGATGTTCGAGCAAATTTACCCCAAGATCAGATGGTGCAATGGTAGGAGAAACTGCAAAAAACCCAAGAGCTACAGGTCTCACTGAGCATGTTAAATGTTAAAGTTCATAACATTAAAATTAGAAAAAGACTGAATAGATATGGCTTGTTTGGGATGGTTGCCAAGAAAAGAACATCTTCTCTCTAAAAAGAACATGGCAGAACAGCTTAGGTTTGAAACAAACCATAAGACATCATGAATAATGTCAGTTGGACAGATCAGACCAAAGTGAACATATTGGTTATAATGCATAGTGCCATTTTTGGTGACACCTAACCATAGCACATAAGCACAAAGATCTCATACCAACTGTTAAGCACAATGGTGGAGGGTGATGATTTTGGATTTTTAGCAATCATTTGACCTGGGCAACATGCAGTCATTGAGTTGACCATGAACTCCACTGTATATAAAAGTATTCTAGAGTCAAAGGTGAGGGCTTCTGTCTGACAGCTAAAGGTTGGCTAAAACTGGGTCGTGCAACGGGACAGTGATCCTTAGCACAGCAGCAAATCCACAACAGAACGGCTGAAACAGAAATGAATCAAGGTGTTGCAATGGCCCTGGTGTTGCAAAGTCAACCTAAATGAAATGTTGAGTGATCTTAAGAGATCTGTGCAAAACAGAAGCAACATTGCAAAGAAGAGTAGCCAAATTTCTCCACAATGATGATAGATTGCTAAAATCATATGAAAAAATGTTATGTTATTTCTGCTAAAGGTGGCTCTACAAGCCACTGAATAATGGGGCATGCTTAGTTTTTCAAAAGACTGCGTAGAGTCCTTCAAAAACCTTTTCACATGCAGTAATATCCACTACCTTGCTCTCAATAAAACTTCCTCTTCGCTATTTGCTTTGCTAGGGGTGTGTTTCCAGTTATTTCTATAGATTTAGTTACTGTTTTTTTTTTAATTTTGATAATCATAAATAGGAACTGTCAAAGCCTTGTAGCATTGCTGAATTGTGTTTGATTAGGAGGTCAGCAAGCAGCTAAGCAGTGGTCTGTGGTAAATAAGCATTTAATTATTAACAACTCAACATAAAAGAACATATGCACAAGAGGGTTTTTATTTTAAATTGTCATAGTAATTAATGTACAACCTCATTCTCCAAAATTCAGGTGAGTGTGCAAAATGTGACTAAAAGCAAAATGTTTTAAATTTGAAGATTTTTTACACCCTATGTTTAATCAAATATAGGGCATAAATTTTCAATCAAAACATTTTGCAAATTATTTGCAATTCCATTCTGCTTTTGCTTACATTTTACAAACTATTGTCTTTTACTGCTATGGCTTAAAATGTTTCTACTATATTTGTGGTTAGCAACTGAAAGTGTGGAGCTAAAGCCAGTTGGGGTCTATAAAGTATATGAAATGTCACATTGAATACAATCAGGATAAATTTGTCTCATCAGAATTCATTTTTTTTGTACAGTACATGTGGTGAAAATAGATTTTGGCTGTTTTTTGGAGTAAAAGTATGTTTTTGTTGTAAATCTGTTTCTGAATGTGTTGTATTCGTGGCAGTCGTGAAATTTAATGCTGCTGAACTTGTATATGACCTCCCCTGTGTAATCACGACAGACTGGTGCAGCCACAGCTCAAGCAGTTTTGTTGGAAGAAATATAACTAAATTGCATTCAGCTGATTTACAAGCGAAACATGCCAAAACCATGTAATATAATCCTCACACAATGTTTCCAGTATGCAGTTACCTTCAATCTATGTGACAATATAGAGTCTCTTTTCACTGTGTTTCTTATTTCATATAAGGGCTGTTGTCTCATATAACACATTGTTTGCACTTCTTAAAACATTAATTTTTCTGCATTTATGATCCGTTACTGCTCACCTACACAAGTTCTTCCATCCTGCCCCAGTTGCAGCCCTGCAGATGGGCAGAGGCAATGAATCTCTCCTTGTACTTCCTCACAGCCATACTGACAGTGAGCAAGTGCACAGGTCCTGGAATCTATATGTGCAAACACAAATAACACAAATTATCAGATATGCATCCTGGTTCTAAAGTTAGTGTTGCTCCCACAGCTGTTCTCTGTGGGTATGTATCCACATTGGGACTCACTGGCACAAGATCCGTCGGCCATTAAGGTGTATCCGTTGAGACAGTAGCATTTGTAACTCCCATAGGTGTTCATGCAGCGATGCTCACATGGACGAGGTTTCAGGCCGCACTCATTCAGGTCTAAGAATAAGACTGATCTTTACTTTTTGTACTCATTCAATCGAGAATATAAACATTTTCTTTCTGGAAAAGTGAGTCCATCAATTAATTAGCTTGTGTACCCGGTTTGCTTTCCAGACATTATTCAGTGACCTCAAATACCCACCTTGATTACATGTCTTTCCGGAGTATCCTGGAAAACACTTGCATTTGTTGGGGCCAACGCACTCTCCGTGCTTGCACCCGTGCTCACACTGGGCTGGTAAAACATTTAGGATGAAGAAAATACCACCAGAAATATCAGTGGTGGAAAATGATGGATTGCAGTCAAAACCACAAATTTCTATTATACAGGCAAGGTTTTTAAATCTAGAATGTAATTTCCTCCACATTTTTGGGGGTTAGAAAAAAGACTTTCATGAAAAGACTAACAATAGTAAGAATACAGTTTTTTTGACAGTAAAGCTTGTTCTCTCGAAATTTTTGTTTATTCAGAAAGCTTTTCGTGTTAGTTTAAATGTCTCAGCCTGGTTGCTTTTTAAGTGCCTTAATGATTTTTTATCTTACTGATTATAAACCAGCCTGTGATGCAGACAGTTCTTACCCTCACACTGCCCTTTACTGTTTTTCTTCCAGCCATAGCAACACTCCAGTCTCCTACCATAGCGACACACACCTGGTTGGTTTCCAGTAAGGACTTGCCTGTAGTGCCTTTGCAGAGGACGAAGAGGAGTCAAAGGTAAGATATATATCTATATCTATATCTATATCTATATCTATATAGATATAGATATATATATGTATATATTTACAACCCACCCTGGTGAGTGCACAGAACATCCAAGAGCAAATTAACACTTTAAACAAAATCTCAGGTCAGAAAGCAAAAAAAATAAAATAAAAATTAAACCTCCCACTGATTATAAATTTAGGTTATTACAGAATCATGTTTAATTAGGCCCACACACTAACTCAGATGTCTCAATTGCAGGCATTCTGGCATCCACTTTTAATTATGGTCCAAACAACAAGCAACCTAAATAAAGCGTCTCCTCACAGGCTTGCTTAGTGCTAGAATATAGGCTCCCCGTGGAGCAACAGCCAGCTGACAGGATGTAGGCTACAGATGGAGAAAAACCACACTAATCAGACACTGGCACCCTCACACTATATTTCCTCCTTTTAAAAATCGGCTTTGATCTTTGTCTTGTTTCTGGAGGCAGATGCATATCTACTGGAAGGTTATTCTGACTCGTGGTTAAAGAGTAAGCGGTGCACTCAAAATAACCTGCGGTACATATAGATTACATTGCATGTGTACATTTTAACTTGCAAATTCGATTAACATTTTTACCATAACTTAGTTGAGCAAGTGATTCCAAAAATAGCAGAATCTTGCATTCAAATCTGACTGCACCTTTCAGCATCGTTAGCTTTGCTTTTAAGCTGAGAGCCAAACACTAAAATCCCAGGCAGGACAGGAGGAATCCGTGTCTTTATAGAAATCAACCAGAATAGCCCACAGGAGACGGTCTCCTAAGAGAGACAGGTGCTCTTCAGTTATTAACAGTTGCTGTGCCACATTTAGAAGTTGCACTCTCTTAGTCTTCTGTTAGCAGGGGCAATGTTGTGTGTGCATATTTTCAAAACAACAGTTTCCCCTGTAAAAAATTTATGCATATTCTACACTGCCAAATAGAGGGCTTTGTGTTATTCCTTAAGCCCCACTTAAAATAACAGTGTGTGGAGAAACTAACATTTCAAGTGTTAGAGATTCCACCTTTTTTAAGAGGCAGCGGGTTGAATTGTATATTATCTGATACTATAATTAACATTACTCTGTTATTTTTAGCATTCAGGCTTCCTGAAATGTGATTGGAATTCTTTGGTACATAAACATCTGTCTGACATCATACTTGAACTTATTTTTGACTCTTGACTTAGCAAAGCTTTCACCTGCTGCAGGTTTTTCAGAGTAGAAGCACACCATACAACATCACACGCTCTGTTGCTTGACTTGATTGACTTACCTATAGGCGTCTGTGCTACCAGCAGAGATGTGGAGCAAGAGAAAAAGAGCACCGACCAAAGTAAGTGGCTGCATGTCTGTCACAGTGAGCAGCCGTAATGCCTTGTTTCCCACGGGGCTGACTTTGGTTGCTCTGCGTTCTGACTATTCCTCCCAGGGGATTACTCTCATTAAATTGCCTAGACAGAAACAAGTCTCAGTTTTTCACAAGGCACACCGGATTTCATGTATTTCCAGAGCACAAAGTCAAAATCTCCTCTAGGGAAAAAATATCTCTCTCATACTCTTTTCAATGCTGTTGCTACACTCTGTGCCCCATAATTTGCTTCTCTTTCTTCTACACTGAAATTCCAGAGGTTGGCTGTCACTGTGAAATGACACTGGACTGAGACGGATGAGGTGGTGACTTCTGGAGGTAGGAGTGGGTTTGTAAGGGGGGTGGGGAAAATGTTAAGGGGTAATCCTTTCTTTACTCAAACCCTGCAGAGGCTCAAATGAAAAAAACTGAAATACAAATGAACTTTTTTTTTCTTTTCCTTGATGAATTTTACATGCATTAGCTGCTTTTTCTGATTCTGTTTTATTTAATAATCAGCTGTATCAAATAACTGTGAAACTCAGACATGCACAGGCTTGTCCTTAGCAACTCTGTACCCTTTGATGTCTTGCTCTCAGGTAGCACATAAAGCTTTGCTCTCTCTCACACGTTTATTTCAAGTTCAGCCATAAAAGTGTTTAATGAGTTTGCACACTCTCAGGGCACGCTCTAACATCTGGTCCTGCTCGTCTGCTTCCTTGGAAATGAAAAGGTCTTGTTCCTGTTGGAGCTTCAGGCTTTAGTTTACATTTGTTGTTGAAATTCATTTGAGGGGGTTTGTTTTTCTTGTAAATCCAAAATCTGCTTTATTTACACTTTAGATTTTTGCTCAGAGTCACATCGGGGAAAGAGGTTTAACATGATTTGAAAATTGCAATGGAAATAGCTTTCAGATGAGAAGGAAGTGTGCAGTTAAATACTGTGGTTGAACAATAGAAGCCTGTGATTATTTTTCCAGACATTTGGTACTCATGTCAGGAGGGAGAAACCTTTCAGCTTGCTAAATAGATGTTATAGCTCGTTTAGCTTGCACAGAGAGAAGGGTAAAATAAATTCAGTCTGGACTCTTAAATTGTTGCATAGATTTATTGTGAAAATAATAAATATTCGAGGTAAGCTTGGCTGTTTAACATAGACATATCTATGTTAAACAACAATCCATTACAGAGTGGAGGATACGCAACATTAACTAGAAGCCAAGTAGCGATGCTGGATAGGAACCAGTACTGTTTTTCATACATCTTCTTCATCATTCCTCATCATTTGTCCTTCTTCTACTTCTTCAACAGTCTTCTTCTTTATTGATGTATGGGGAAAAAAAGGCTTGAAATTTGGCACACTAATGGCGTCCCCTGATTGGGATCAATTCCACAAAGTTCAGTCCAAGTATGATGAATAAGCTTGATGGATGCCTTCCTTAAGAAGTTAAATTAAAAATGCATTTAGGTGAAAATCTCAAAAGATTTTGTTTTTATATGGAAGGGTTTCCTTTAGGCAAAACACCGAATGATCAGTTACAATCTGTAACTGACTGCTTAGAGTAGAAGATCTGGCAGTTTGCACCAATGGATACAGTAGTTAATCATTAGACCTTGTCCAATAACACACACACTCACACACGCTGCCTTTCATTTCTGGTGTGAAATGTGACTCTAAATGTGACTGATATGTCAGGCATGTAGGTCATGCATGCTATACAGGACATTAGTGCTATTTCCTTGGTGCTGTTCTGTTGACTCTGTTTGTTTAAGTTGATAAAGCTGGCGTTTCCGTGACAAGAGCGCCCTCACCTGTCTTGGCAAAAACTCTGGGGTTTAGACCAAGACACCAAATTAATCTAGTGGAAGTTTAGGGGCTGAAATTTTAAACACTTCTCTGAAATGCAGTATGTGAATATATTTATCATGAAAAACACAGGAGAGCGAGAAAAACCAAAAACACATAAAACGCTTCATTTGTCTTTGGGAAATAAAACACACCATGCTGTTAATGATTACAGTGCATTTATGCTATTAAAGGTATACTAACCTACTATAAGGCCTGCAAACACTAGCTAATTTTTTCCTTTTTAAAAAATTACAAGTATAAACAATATTATTTATAGGATATAAAATTGAAACCTTTCTTCAGGTAAACAGGTTTTACCAGAAGGTGGAGCCAGTTACTAATATAAAGAAGCAGGAAGTGAAAAAAAGATGACAAGTTCCTATTTCCACTGTTTTAATCAGAAAGTTAAAATGCATAATCTGTGTTGCTCTGTTTTTTAACCATTACCTAAAGTCTCTGTTTATATATGATTTGGAAATGAAGTAAGGTGCATTATACAAAGTTAAGGCAGTTAAAAAAAAAAGGGACAGTTATCGGTTGATCAGGAGTTTCTTCTTTCCCTCTTACTAATAACAGGACCATCTCTGCAGCGTATCATTAATTTTATCATTTCAAATGCATGTGTTAGATCATGCACAGAAAATAAAGACCTGAATTATTTTTTACATATTGTCTTTGTTTATGTGTGTGTCTCTTAATGTTTTAAAAGTGGTTCTGTAATCTTGCTGCATGCAATGCAGGACCTTGTTTCAGCATCGGTGATTTTCAGGAAGTTCACCTCCCCACTTCCTAAAAACCTCTCAGGCCAGCACTCCCCTCTCATTAGAAGTTTTTAGTTCTGTTAGTAAAGGGCATAACAAACCCCTGTTTGACCTTCTACCTGTAAGATACATGCCACTTTTAGAGAAAATCAGCTGCTTCTATGTGGGCACACACATTTCATCCATTCAGAGTCCCTCACTGTGGGCTATGGTGCAATAAGCACGGCCTTTACTATAAAAGGAGAGACAAGGCTGTTGAAGAGTTATTTTGAAAGTGATGTGTGTACACAACCACATCCTGCCTTGAGTTGAAGATGCCATGAGCAATGAATGCACTGCAGACAATACTAACTGCTGTAGAAATGGGCCACAGCGCTAATGTAGTCTAGCGTTTGAAGTAATACATCCTTGAGCACTGTTGTCCAGATTTGGCCAGAGTCTATACATGAATCACGTTTAAAAACAGACATTGGCTTCCTTTTAAAATAAATTCATTAGCTGCTTACTTTATAGTGTGGTCTCTCTAAAACTCATCAAATCTGATAATTTGTGAAGTTCTGCCACGGTTCAGGAAGGAACTGTTACTTCCCCCTGCAGTAAAATAAGTGATCTTGAGAAATCATTTTGACAGGCTATGTAGAGTTCTGATTAGAGAACCTATCATTCGCAGGGCTAGTGTGCTAAATTTGAAAGTTAATACTGAGCTTGTGCATAAAGTATCACCTTGCATGAGTAGAAACCTAATACCGCAAATCTAGGAGGCAAATCTTCGATGGTCACATTCCACCTAGTAGCTTAAGAAACTCAAACATTTATTCAAAGAAACTTCCACCTCTGATGTTTTGTTGCTGCAGCTGTAATTTAATGGCACCGTTTGTCTTGCGACCTGACAGAAGTCTCCTTTAACTTGCAGACAGAAGATCTTAGGTGCTCCCCCTACAATGATGGCTGCATATAGAATAAACAATAAACTGATGTTAAGTGAGGTTGAACCCAGTACAACTAGACAGACAGACCTTGGGGAATTCAAGCTGTCTGGGAGACACTTTCACTCATACACCTCAATTTGATTAGCATGATGAGGTAAATGCAAGTATTGACCTCAGCTGGACACCTCCTGTTCTCCTTTTAGCGATAATGCAGGAGCAGACGCAGCTGTGCCATGCTCTCAGGCTGGCTTGATGGGGTAGCACCAGATGTCTCAAGAGGGTCAGTGTGTGCGACTTACCATAATTTATTAATGGGCTTGCCTGTTCAGAGACCTTACAGTGGAATAGTAAGTCTGCCACAGTCTTTTGCAGACCTGATGGAGGTGCTTTGCATATTGCCAGACATGGAGGAAATTCATTTCTCAGTGTTTCTCACTCCTTGGCAGATGCTGACTCCACACACAACATTGGAATGAAAACTGTATGTACCTGTACTGTGCTTGCAGAAGCTGCATTATGTTCTTTTGAGTCGTTCTTCAAAATCTGTGGTTACTTAATGGGGAACTTTCCTCTTGCACTTCCTGCCATGTGACTATATTTGAACCCATATCTGTTTTAAACTGCCTTTTCTAACCTTCTATAATGATAATTCGATACTTTAAAATAACTAATGCATTTGCTGTGTTTATTTATTTATTTTTTGTGATACTCCTGACAACAGATTTTTCTAAGCAAAAATCCCCAAACATTACTCCTTTGATAAAACTACCGGTAGGTACTTGCTATGTTTTCTCTGTGTAATACGAGACATGTGGAGTCAAAGGCACATTAATACGAAAGTAAAACCTCTTGTCAAGATAATACAGATTTGTACTATATCCACATTTTGCATTATTCTTTGAAGCTGGTAGGAACTTAATTTACTGTTAAATCATTTGACGCTAAAGGTCAGAGTTTAAAGCTCTCCTTTATTCCTTTTAACTGTGGAGGATTGTGCTGGATATAATTACACAACTATGTACCCTAAGAAGACAACCGCCTCACCATAGTGTAGTGATTATGTAAACTGCATGCCTAACATGATAGGACACGCTGCAGTATCACTTTTACCTCCTACTATGTCTTTGTACAAAAGCTGTAATGTTCCTGCACTATGGTAGGGCTTAACGGCCACTGATAATACTTTAAAAAATGGCTGTGCTGTTATGACAGACTTTTGTTACTATCAGCAAAAGTCTATGAAAATGAAAACACCCGATTTCATTTCCTGTTTCTGGTTAGAATGAGCTCTAAAGCTGTTGCTGTAGGTATGCAGAAAAGACAGGGATAATAAAAATCCAGTCATGGTCTTTTTTTTTTTTAACACACTTATAATTATAGTTTTGGGGGCTTGTATATAATATATTTGTTACACACGTTCATTTGATGCAGACTTCATTCGTTCAATTTTTTAGCCATTTAAGTATTTAAGTGGTAAATGTTTTAATAGTGCTCGATGTATGGGCAGAAAGAGGTGAGGCGTGTATATTACTCTATGTAAATGCAGATTCCTCTGCAGTGGTGCACACCGTGACGTGGAAACAGCCCACCAGAAACAAAGAAAAAAGGAAGAGAGACATTGTCATAAATAGCAGAGGTCGGAAATTAGAGCAAAAAAACTTAAACCCTGCTTTGTCTTGACGGCTTCCTCAGACCCGCTTTGAGCTGTACACTCAAAAACACACACACACACACAAACAAACACAACCAGAGCTTATCCATATTAATTAAGGGGAGATTAAACTAGACCAAATCTGAATGCCATGGCCTCAGATGCCAGATTGAGTTACTTTCTCAACAAGCTGTTATAACTTCTGCAAACATAGCTGTGGAATATATTAAATTTCCTGAGAGTTTGTGCGTGCATATGACATTGTCACAAATGTTCAAACAGCTGTAAGGCTTTTTGAAGAATCAGTATATCGATCCAGGCATTTGGCCACTTTGCTGTGCATCTGCTATAGAAACACTATGCACATTCCTCAGACATGCTGTCTGAATTCCCAAAAGTTTTTGTTATTGCTAAGGAGTTATAAAGTTATAAAGTTATAAAGTTTTGACTTTTCACGGATCATTGTACTTCCTGGTATGATCCACTGACCTGGACATAATAGTTTTATGACTGTCTGACATTTGGGGCAGTTTGTGACATGGTAGACAGTATTAAATGGAAGTGCACACAGTAAACATCCTGATGGCATCACTTTAAATGGCTTTAAGTCACTACACATGCCTCTGTGTTAAACCTCGTGTGAACAGAGAACAGGAGTGTTCACAGCTCATGTCGAAGTTGCAAACAAGCACATTTTTAAAAATTATAATACTTTATAGCTACTGATCTGTTTTACAAACAATAATTACAAAGTTCAGCAAAGAGGAATCAGGTCAGTTGAAGCTTATGTTTTATTCCAGCACTTTATTAGTGTATTTATGCTCTAAGCCCATCAGCTCAGTTAACTCAACTGTGGAGTTTTGCTTCTTCAGTTTGGTGCTGCAGCTCTTTAACCACATCCTGTCACACACCTTTGAAACTCAGACAAATTCACAAATGAGCCACTTTAACACGGCTGTAAATTGCCCAACGTGAGATACGAAGGAGATTTAACAGTTTGGGTATGGTAACACGTTTCTGTCTTCGCTGGTGATCTTTCTTTGCCTCCTGAAATGCGATTGCTTGGCCAGTATCAAATGTCACCACAGACACAAAATAACATGTGCCTTTCAGGTTTCCAGAAGTATACTTTGAACAATCTCAGAGAAATGCTAATCTCACGCAAACAGTGTAATCACCAGTTGAGAAAGCTGCAGTGTAAGTTACAGAGGCATCATTTACTGTGTAAGATGTAGAAGTTGACACGTGGAGCTCAGGGGACTTGTCAAGAGCATTACTCTGCTTTTTTATGTGTTAACAAGCAGCTGGTCAATGAAGCGCCACACATCTGCAGACATCTGGACTACAACTTGTCCAGGAGCTGCTTTTTGTTTTGTTTTTTTGCCCCTTGAATAAAAACACTTACTTCCTCTGCTTACATCCCACTATTGGTGCCACAAAACTTCTGTCTCCCTCTTTAAAAACATGCAAACTGGCATCTCACTCTATACTTAGTCCTCTCACTTCCTGTCTCAGATGTTGCACATGGTTTTGTAACCACAAGTTAGCATGATTACAGTTATCATAGTAGCCTAAACCCTCACCTTTTTCATTTATTCTGCTTGTGTCACATAGGGCTGGTGGGGCTAAAGTCACAACTGGCACCACAGTGAAATCTTTCTGTCTATAAGCATTTATCACGAGGATAGTGCCGCTGAACGCGGGGACATTTGAAGTGACAGACTCACATCTGGTGAGCTACTATGCACAAGAGGCTGACTCTGCTACAGCTGCAGGGTTGCATGCACCTGTCACATTGAATCACTTCTACACTCGCTACATCTCTGCACCAAATCCGTTTGCAGACACCGTTCTGCAAGCTAACGTAGTCATTAGTTAGTTAAAGCTGGTTTTATGTTTTCTTTCTGTTGCTCGGCCTAAAACATTTGCATTTTTCTTTAAATGTTCTGGAATAACAAATTAGTATATTGTGGTCAGTTTAGTATTGATTCTTTACATCTGTTTTAGAAGTTACTTATCTACCAGAAGTTACTTTACAGATGTTTATATCAACAGCATTCAGAATACAGTTGCGGGGAAGAGGGTTGAAACCACTTATACAATTAAATAAAATGTTAAGTGGTTTGAAGGTTTTTTTGTTTGTTTGTTCACCGGTTGGATTGATAGCTTTTGATCTGTCATCGGTTTGACAGCTCTTGACCTCAGTACTTTAAAATAGGCTGCTGGATGTATTAACTGCCAGCAGGTTAGTTTCAACTTCCTGTTCCTTATTTTGAGTGTACATTTCTCATATGATGTCCTTGCTTTGTGAACTGTTGGTTGGCATCTGTACGCAGTACTGTTCAACTAGTAGAGTAATGAGTTGAGTTCAGGGGTCAGGGGATGGGAAAGGGACTGGGGGTTGGAATGGTGATGCTATTGTTAGTTTGTTCTTGTTGATAAAGGAGAAACCTCCAGGTTTTCAGATGATGATTTTTAATTTTGCTGTGTCATACAATTACTCACTCTCGCTGTCAATAAGTGTTCCTTTCCAGTCCTCCCACCTGCATTTTTTATTGTTTGTAGAATCTTTAAATATAATGTCAGTAAATATTTTTGCAACATTTGAACTACTTGCACTTAGTAATGGAGTCTGTGTGCTTCACTAATCATGTACATACACTCAAACTAATGATAGAAAGCCTATAAGAAATGGTAAACTACTCCAATAACTCTTTTTTCTCTTTACTCTGCCATTTTATGTGCTCTATTTCAGTGAGGTTTTAAATAAATGTGTAAAAAGTCTTTCTTTTTCCAGACCTTCCTCTATTTCCACAGCATTGTTAATCAATTATTTTGTTCGATATGCAGACAGATATCTTCTCTTGATTACAGCTATAGCACAAGACTGCTTCTGTGGGTGTCTTTGTCACGCACAAGAACCATTATTGTGTGTCACTGCCTCGGTCAGCTCACACCCTTAGCTTTTGTGTCTACCTTTCACACAACTGCTTTTTCCCACCACGGGTATAAAAAAGAAGACAAAGAAGAATTGTCCCCTCTTTCATGCACTCTGAATTGACGACACAACGAGGCAGATGACCGAACTCTTTTGTCCCAGCTTTGGCTTTATATAGTCACTGGTAAAAATGAAATAAAAATGTCTTCTGTTGGTTATACTGGTAGAATTTCTGATATTAAATAACAGTATAAGAACATGAACCCAACAATTTAGATGTTTTGATTGCTATCTGCTGTGTTTGCCAGTATCTGTATTCTGCCAGAAGAGAAAGACATCCATGATAATTCAAAATAACAATACTAAGTTGGTGCTACTGTGGGACTATCTGTAGATTACTTTAAATAATGGCTAACTCACAACATGCCTATCACTTTATGACTGATTTTCCAAACCCTTCTTTTTACATTGTGCTATACTGACAGTGATAAACATTTTGATTGCCTGTAAGCTTTTCTTCCTGACTGGTAATAGCTTTTATTATTATTCTGAAATAAATCATGTTTGTTTCTTCTTGGAATACAACACAATTGCATGTTTACAGCAGTACACGTAGGTAATGTATTACATAAGAGCGCAACGGTAAACTGTGCTAAACAGTGTTTACGCTTTGCCTTTTACCTGAAGCCCTAAAAAAATGCAAGGCTGTGTCTTAACATGAAAGACATGCTGTGGCAGGTAGACACATTTTTTACATTATCGCCTGAAGGAAGATAGTCAAGTGTTTGCTGTGAACACAACAGAAAATATTTCACTGTGGAGTTGAGTTTGTCTTGTTTTGTGTCTGCTGTCGGTAGCAGCTGTTCTCAACAGGGTCGACTCATTATATTCCTAGCTGGGCATTCATTTCCTACAGGAATATTATTTAGTAACTAATGGCACACCACAATAAAAACCTCCAGGTGTGATGCATTTATTTTGAGTTCTGATATTAATGCAAAAAAAACCCCCAGAAATATAAAATAAAGCTTGGGTAAACTAAACTTAGAGCAAAACCACCATACATGAACAAGATAATTCATGAAATCACAATTACTTGCACTGATCAAGCAATACTATTGAGAAATGAGTTCCTCTTGAGAATTGAATAGATTTAGAGCTTTGAACAACACTCTTTAATCCACAGTGGAAAATCTCATCTGCTGCCATGGAAACACAGAGAAAAGTAGAAGTTCAGCCTCAAACCTGACTGGTTCTTTTGAGCAGCAGAGACACAGAAACAAGTCTCACCATACAGCTGAAATTCTGTCACTTCCTCTTGCATGTAATAATAAAACCTATAGGAACAAGCTTGTTTCACTATTTTAGCATTTCCTTTTAAAAAGACAATGGGACCTAGGTTATAATTCCTTAACTGATAAAAATGGGGGGTGTTCATTACTTGTGTTGTTTTCTTGTGTTGCATGGTTTAAATATTATATATTTACTGAAAATATATATATTTTTTAAATAAAAGCTAAATGCTTTGCCTAAATTCCAAAAATTAAACTGTAAAATGATTTCATGGGGCTTACTTTATTTCCTTTGGTGATGACTCATTGTTTAGTAACTGTCTGAGATATGATCATTCCCATGTCATTGCTTCCAGGTTCATCAGCCTATATAGACTTAACAAAGGACATCAACATACACCGTGGCTCTAAAAATGTATTAAAGGAATAATTTGAGACAAACGCGTGCATCAGTTACACACAAAAATAAAGTCATTCAACTCTGACTGCACTGATAATGGAATTGACTGCGTAGCTGTTTTACTTTTTTAAATAATCTGACCAAAATAGGCATAAATACAACATATCTGTCTGAAAGTAGACTTCACAGTTCATAATGCAATAGGCAAAAACTCTGATCTTTCTAAAACTTTGATTTTTAGTAGTAATAGTATTTTTAATAGTATTTTTTCCTAGCTAAGAAGCTGTCATTTATCAGACAAGGACAAGATGAGCTTATTTTTTGTGTGCATTCTGTAAATCCTGCATATCTTTTGTCGAGTTATTCATATCCACTCAGTCCAACAGTACAATACAGTTGTTGGCACTGTACAATACAGCTACTGGAGCAGGAACAGTGCCAGAGTGGTCTCATCCTCATAGCACATTACGTACAGTATGCAGCTATAAGCAGTCTCAGGGATATCTGTGTTCTTTGTCAGTTACCCCTCAGTCACAGGCATTTCAGAGGGTGCCCGTCACAACAGTGGCAGATGGCGGTTTGGTCTCTTACGCCAATGTCAACTCAATCAGCCATTTCATGTCATTTGCATTCCTTTTCACAGACTTCGTCAGGTCTCAACTTGTCAGACACTGTCATGGAAACCAGAATTATAAAGGCAGCATTAGTAAAACTACAGAAAGATTTAGATATTTATTTGTATAAATAGTGCTGTCGTTTTTAAAGGGACAAGTTTTATATTTTTCCAACATCCCATCTAGCGCTAAACCCTTACAATTTATCACTATAATGTGCTTTTGTTTGTCTAAGAAAGTTGAAAAAAAAAAAACACGAAACAGTCCAGTGACAGAGTATTGTCTTATAATCTATAAATTCTATAGGTCTATCTAAAAGTACACACTATTATAGGACACAGAGATCTTGTCAGACCAGACTGCACATACAGATGGTAGATGGTGAAGAGGAGGGCCTGGCATCACAAATGTCTACATGAGCTCCTTAAAAACAGCAAATATAAAATAAACTGACATGTCCTGTTCTCATACTAAAAACAACTGTAGCTTGAATACAGCCTTATGGGAAAGACGAGGAACTTGTGCCAATCCCCCAGCAAAGCCTATTGTTGTTTCAGCACAGCTGTTATGGTCTGTAGACATATTGCATTATGTAACTACTTTCCAAACATAAGATACAACTGACTGTGTAAACAGCATAATTAGTTCCTTTTTGTTTTGCTTCTTCAGGTTTAAAAACAAAAAAAAAACGCTTTTACACTTGTTCGGTGACAATCTCCAAATACTTCTGCCACACCAGTACTGTGGTTTACACATTAAATGAAGTCACCAAGATCAAGGCTTCTTGAATATGGTTCCAGCTAAATTGAGATTTTCAATTAGATCCTAAAAGTCTCTTTTTCCTGTGGGAGAAGGATCACTTCAAGGCACAGCAGCTTCATTTCAAACACCCTTTTGGCACAGACTAAGGCATTAAACTCCTCCTGCAAGGTAGAGGTTCCTAACTGGCCCTACAAGTTTAGTTTTGCATCTGCAAGTGTGAATAACTGGACAAAGTGTCAAGTGTATTTCACAAAATGGAGAGCCACTGCCCTAATGCTAAACTGGCATTTTAAAAGGAGTGGTAATCCATCAGCTAGTGACTTTGGATGTGTTACTGCATACTTTAATATAGGGGCCTAGTGCAGCTGCAAGGTAGAAAAATTGAGTAAACTATGGACTATTCTGGAGTACAATTGTGGCAGATAGGGCAGCAATGTTTTGCACAACACCTTTACAAACCACACTTTGAGCACAAGGGTTGAATAACTGTCTGTTTTGGGGTGTTGACGAATGCTCCTGAAGAGTTCTGCATTGTAAAGCTTTGTTTCTGAAACGACAACATACAAATTCTACAGTGCTCAATATGCACAAATTAGGATGACGACATTTTTAGACGGAGCCAATATATTTCCAGCCTTTTCTGTGGACCAGAGTTTAAAGGGAACCGGCTGATCAAGCTTTAGTACCAACTGTTGGTACATCAGATGCAATTTAGATAGCTAGCAGGGGAGCAGAAACGCCTATAGTTTCCATCCAGTCAAACCTGCTCAAGATAGAAGGGCATTCAATGGTTAGCGCCCAAGGCTGAGCAAAAGTTATGCCCCCCAAAAAACAAAGCCACATGCATGTTAAATTTACTTTTTTTTTTAATTTTTATTTTTATTTTTATTGTGCATATTAAACAAATCTTGTGCATTTCAGGTTTTACAACAGCTTGCTTGTGAGCATTACAGGTGACTGGAGTAGGGCTACAAATTGCCAAGTGCAGGTTTGTCAGTTGTTTCCCTCCTGCTCATTGATGCCACAGGATGCAATCAGATGACCAGGTCCCAAAGGTGACATAAAGCCACACTGCACAGAGGGTCATCAAGCCAAGTGAATAGTGTGGGTTGTACAGCCATTTCTCAATTAGGTTATGAAACTTGAAATGCATCTTGATAGAGAAAAAGCTTGTTGAATGTACAGCACGTAGCAGGCCTCGTCTTCATGATGACTCTGCCTTCTCCTGTTCGATGACTGCAACAGGAGGTAGAAGGTTAGTTCTCCGAGTTGCTGACCATAGCAGACATGCTCTGGATTAAGGTTAGAGGGTGTAGTACTTACCTTCTTTGGTTGGCAGTGGGTTTTTCTCTTGAGTCTCGGTCTTCTTCAGCTTGGTCTTATCAAAGGTTGTGACCTCAGTGACGTCAGGTTTGTCAGACATGTTTGCCGAAGGGTCTAAAACAAAGAGACCTTTTAATTAGGCTAATCAGCACACGAACATGTGCAGTCAGACGGTTATATTTGAATAACGCCCCCCGACTCGACAGTCGCAATTAAGCAATCTAACTGCGCTACGCAAATGTACTCCACAATGCACTTTGATTTTAACAGGTTTTCTGCCAATTAGCGTTTAAATTTAGAACGCCAACAAAGCAATAAAAATCATGCCCATCAATAATTCTTTTTTTTAAATTTAAAAAAAAAAAAAAAGTCTTTTACACTTTTACTTCGTTGAACGTCATGATTTAGTCAGTATTGAGCCATGAAACTGAAACCAGGGGAAATAATTGAACATCAAAACTAAATTTAAGCACCAGTCAAAAAAAAAAAACTTACTTACGAGAGGCCGACTCACAGAAATCACAAGATGCACGTCCGGTTGTTGCAGGAGCAGAGTGCTAGCGTCAGCCTCAATCACACAATAAATACAACGCCGTATGTAAATGAGCCTCTGACGTCACGTAAAGGCTGCTCCTATACAAAAGATAAAGACGAAAAAGGAAACATTTTTTTATTTTATGTATAGTCATGAAAACAAACGCTGATATCCCGAAACCGTAGTGCAAGTAATAAACAAACAAACACCTCAGAACATTAATTATTACAGCAAAATTCATATCTAGTGGCCATTAGCAACAGCTGTGTGCCATTAGCTTGATTAGCGTCGTTTATTGATTTTATCCGAACTCTACAAAAGGCGTGTGTATCACTGCAGTGCCTCGAGTTGTTTGCTCTTGTAAGGAAAAATAAATGTAGCTGAGAGTTAGTGGAACAATGACTTGAGGGTTTATTTGCAAACAGCACTCCCATTAAAACTGAATCAGTGGTGACACCGTATGGACAAAGTAGGTAATAACCAAACGTGGTGTAGCAGATGGCCTGGATTTGGGAATTTGTATGTTTTTTTTCTTTTTTCCTATACAGTAATAACTAAATCCTAAATTGTCAGTAAAAACCCAAATGAAAGAGTAGGCTGCACATAATGTTCTCAATTCAGTTTTTAAAAGTTCAACTTGCAACCCATAAAAGATTTTTTTTCTTATACGAAAACCAGATGGTAGCCTGCCAAAATTTACATCCAGAAAATGGCACACATTTTGATATGGCTTTATTTCATAATTTACAGCACATAACAGTTTCACATTTACAAATATTCGGTAGGCTGTGCTCTCTCAGTAATTATTAGCAAAACAGTTTTGTAGTTGTTTTGTTTACAAGTCTCAGGCAAACGAGAGAAGTTTTAAAAGAACCAAGCAAGCAGTGAGGCATAAATCAATAGTTTTAAAACAAGCCCTTCTTCACTTGGTAGTGAAGTATTTTGAATAGGTCTTGTTGTACATCACTTGATTATCTACTCTTATGACACTTCTCAGGTTTTGCCAAAACCAGGGCTCTGTGGCTGCTGTTTGCGGCCACTCTACAATGCTGCTCTCGCACAATCGCTTCCTCAAGCGCAGAAAGTGAGAATGCTGCAGGACAGGCTCCAGCATTAGCAGTACTATCACATCTACATTTTCATCCAGCAATCTTTGGTGGGCCAGATACATTGCCAGCTTAAAAGCACCAGTCTTAACGTAGCCCTTTGTTAAGACAAACAGGGTCTTGCGACTGTACTGGATGCTCTGGGTGAGGTTGTCCACCAGTGGGACTCCAGGGGGCCAGTCCCTCTCTTCTAGACACAGTGGATGTATCTTGTCTCCCTCTTCCTCCAGTTGCACCCGCAGATTGCTCATCACCCACTCAGAGACCTGTGGGTCTTTTGTGTCATATGTCACAAAGACATCATAAATAGTATCTGGCGAGTTCAAGGATCTGTACCCTTTCAGCTTAGCTTTCATATAATGTAGGACATAGGAAGCATCCCAGTAAAATAAGTGAGCAACTGTCGAAACAATCATGAAAAGAATAATGATAGAAGTTGTTAGAGTGTAGATCTGCTTTGCCTGTTCCGCATTTACACACTGATTAATGTTAAAATTTATCAGTATTTTGTTCCTCTGGTTCACTGGTGTGTTACATGTCACCTCAGTGGTCAGTCTTGGGATCTTTACATCACTCTGTTCAATCCATAAAATAAAGTCTATGGAATCACAAGTACACTCAAATGGATTTCTCTGTAGGAACAAAGTCTGAAATTCAGGTCCTGATTTGAAGGTAGTTCGATTGACAATAGTAAGTTTGTTGTTTCTAAGGCTGAGAGTCGTGAGGCTTTTCAAACTCTGTAAAAAACCATCGTGGACTTGGGAAATGTGATTATGACTCAGGTCAAGGAAAATCAAAGTTTGGGCGATGTTTGAGTTAATAGTTGTTAAAGTAGACAGAGAATTGTAACTCAGGTCTAAACTCTGCAGTTGATGGAAAGGCAGTTTGTCCCAGCTAAAATCGCTGAGTGAGTTATGATTTATGCGCAGTGTGGTGAGGTTATATGGCAAATATTTATAAACATGATCTGGAATCTTTGCAATGCCATTGGAGGATATATCTAAAACTGTCAAATTAGAAAGATTAGTGAAAAGTTTGTTATATGAGCCATCCCTGTCTTTCCAAAGTTTCCCTAAATTATTATGTGCAAACCTTAGGTCTGCTAATGATTTGCTATACATTTCTTTTGTTGTCAGTGTGGAAATGGCATTATGACTCAAATTAAGCACTCTCAGTACAGGCAGATTTTGTGTAAAATTTAAATTAAGCGTGATCCCAAATGCTTTAAAGTAGTGTGGATTGTAACTGAGGTCTAGTACTTGTAATTTCTTTAGTTCTTTGAAGGCGTTATTATAGGCCAGATCAACCTTATTGAAAGATAAGTCCAGATATGTCAGATTAGGCAACATCTTGAACTCTGTGCCATTAAGTGCCTGTGAAAATCCATTTCCTGAGAGGTTGAGACATGAAATATTTCCATATCCCTCAAATAGCTTTGGAGAAATGAAGAACAGATTATTTGAGCTGAGGATGAGCACTCGTCCAGAGTCAAAGCACTCTTGCTTTATTAGCCTGTGTGATATCTCATAGCTAAAGTCTTTTGGAGGGGGTCTTAAGAATGGTAAAATAGA
>VUQG01019402.1:0-13485 GCA_015106755.1 Etia nguti | reverse complement strand
CTGACTTAATTAAATATGCATTTGGAAGCCAGTAAGTAGCTGGAGGACAACACATAAAAATAAAAACCGTAGTAAATTCTTGTTATACTTTCTTACATACCTGCAGCTTTATCATTTTACAGTTTACGTAACCTCATTAGTTAATAAGATATTTATTGCATATGACTAATACCGATGGTGTTATGTAAAACAAGCTCCGATAGATCGGACTCTTAACTGGGAACATAACCCACCTAGTTAAGACTGGAAAGTGGAACGTATCAGTTTGTTTTAGTTTCATAAACACTTCTCATGTCCTTGAAAGTTTTTCAGGTCCTTGAAAGGACACATCCAGTTCTACAGCTTTGTTTTGAGAGTGACAGCCCCATTAAGTCTTTTCCCCCTTCTGGCACCAGATCAGCATTTTTTTTATTTTTATTTTTTTTTCAGATGCCACCACACATTTCTGTTACATAATCAAAAGGTGAAGTTTGTCACATAAGTGTCTTTTTCACCGGAGAAGCTAATGTCGCGGTCCCACCACTCTTTTGAAATGCGTTTTGTCCCCATTCCGCACAGATTTTTACAGGTGTATCTGGTTCAGATAAATAAAGATGAATTATTTGAGGAAGGCTTGCAAACTTACACATTTAAAAAACATGCAATACTGTTTGAATGTAGATTAAACAAATAGTATGCTGAGTAACTCGTTTGAGTGTGACGTGATTCACTGTGGGTCATGACAAATCGATTGTGTGCGAGTGAGGAATACTTGAATTTCAGTGCACTCACTGTAAAATACGTGAAATAAAGAGTTAACCATAATTATCTTTTTCTAAGTGTTCAAACACTATCAGACTAATGAATTAAGCCATTCCTTAATATTACTGCAACACATTACTGCAGTAATATGTTATGTAGGCGTCCTTACCTTGTGAAACCTGTGAAGATGAAGCCTATAAAGCTTCACTTGAACTCACGTTAAACTGTCCGGTTTCGACTGAGCCATATCAACAGCAAAACTCCATATTGATTCAATATTCAATCCATGTCCAGTTTTTAGAAGGCTCTATGTCACATCCCCTGTAGCATACAGTGGCAGTAAAGGGGAAAAGACCCCTGAGTTGAGGGTTACACAGCCTATATGGTTGCTATTTTTAGAAGAAACTGGAACCACTTTGAACTTTCTTCACATTCCCAAATCTTGCTGAGACATTTGAGACATACTGGGACCTGTCTCAGTGAGTGGCTTTTCCTTAAAACAGTCCAATCACAGCATTGCTTTTTAAATTGCAGTACACTGAGTTGAGTTTAGTTGTATTTCTGACACAGGATTTAAAGAAACTGAACTTCAGTTAAGCTAAATCATAATCATTTTTTAAAAATACTTTTAAGACAGAGGGTGGTTATTAAAACATAATGTGCATCAAGTAGCCATAACATATTGTGTAGGTTCCCCCAGTGTTGCAAAAACACATCTGACCTACAGGCCATGGGCACAGAACCTCTGTGGGTGTCCTGGGCAATCCTTTTGAGTCTTGTAGATTACAGGATGGGGCCTCGATGCATAAAACACAGATGCATTCCTATATTTTTATATCTTTAGATTGTAT
This sequence comes from Etia nguti, assembly GCA_015106755.1. Classification (NCBI taxonomy): domain Eukaryota; kingdom Metazoa; phylum Chordata; class Actinopteri; order Cichliformes; family Cichlidae; genus Etia; species Etia nguti. The sequence continues at coordinate 11,893 of VUQG01019402.1, read as the reverse complement.
TGACAGTTGTGATAGAGGCTGCAGAATCCTTGTCTATGAAGTTATGAAAAAATATAGACAGATTAAATATAGAGCTTCAGTTTAGTGATTCTTTGTAGATTTTTTTTTTCATAAAAACAATGTCTGTCACAGCATAGTCACTGATGAATGTGGCTGTACTTTGATGATCTACATGATGAATCTGTTAATTAAGATTGCTTTAAAAGATCTACTCTACCGCAAGTCATTCATTTATATATAAATTACACCAAAAAAGAGTCTGGAAGGTGTGTTCAGGTGGTGTGGTGAGCATATGTTTTAAATTCCACATACATGCAGAAAAAAGTAACTGAATGTTGGTTTGTAGATATATATATATATATATATATATATATATATATATATATACTCAAGTACTCAAAATGATACAAAGGAATGATTATAAAGTAGAACACTGACTCACCAGCTGAACATGAGAGTGGGGTATAGAGAGTGATGGTAAATGTCAGTGGCTTGTGTTCCCACTGTGTCCGTGGCCTGTGGACCCTTTTGACCTTTCCAGCAGGGCGTTACACTGTAGTGGTACATCCATTCCCAATCTGTTTAAAGCAAAGCCAGGGACCCCGTTCAATATGGTGCAAACAAACTCCTGACTCACGCTCTATAACCTCTGACATCAGTTAGAGGTTATATAGTACCAAGCTGTATCCACCCATTCTACAGAATAACCCTGAATTTCTTTTTTTCCCCCGCTGATTGCAATATTTGTGGTAGAAAATCCCCTCAGATTTCATGCTGTGCCCCACTCATTCGTACACACTCAGCAAGCTGATTGATTTCATTCACTGGTGATGTGTTGAGAGCTTTCATTTGAATGCAAAAGTAGTAATAGTACAGTTTTAAAGTACTAAATTTGCACCAATATATTAAAAAAATTAAACTATTGTCAACATCCTGATTAGAGGGATTTCAATCCTGATCAATTGATCCTGATCCTAGAGAGCTCCCCCACATGAATAGAAAGGTTTGATCAAGGGATAAAGGTTATCACACATAACAACTTGGTATTGATTTTCACTGACCCGGAGGGAAACAAAAGCAAACTGAAGCCCCACCCCCTCTACCCCACAGTATAAGATGGATCCCTTCATTGTACATATACAGAAACAGCACTGAGGCCTGTACTGTTCTCTTGCTTTACATCACATATATACTAGACATGTTGCTAAGAATATGCTAAATGGTGATTCTGAACATTTGTTTCCACATCCCTGCAGGTCTTTGTCTCTGTTTTCTTGCATGACTGAGCACTTAAATATACTTTCTTACTAATGAGGAGCTTATGCTTTGCAACCTTACTTATGCTGATACGGTCTCTTTTTTTTCCTTTTTTTTTTTTTTTTAACATGCTAGATTAATACATAAGCATCACCATCTTCAAACATAAGTTTTCCACCCCATTTCTTGAAGCATCTCCAATAGGTGAAAATGCTGGTCACTTCAGACTTCTTATCAAAATGGTAACTACTTGAGCATGTTGGAACATGGAAGCTCCTGCTATCCATGGTCCAACAATAAACCCTCTTTCATAGTCACTTAGGTCTTTTCCTCCTCCCATCCTAATGTAAAATCCAAATCAAATCAGCCTGCTCAGCATTTTTTATGCTCGGCACTGGGCATAATTGGACTTTAACTGCTTAGTTGTAGTGTGGAGGGAGTGGGCAGAAGCCTATGCAATCACTCTGGTTCTCCATTCAGTTACAAAGCCTTTTCCTTTAATTTGTCACATGTCCATATCAGACAGTTTTAGTAATTTGTTGATCATTTGCATGAGATTTACTTTTAAAGGAAAACAAGAACAATGATCTCAACTTAAAGAACAATTATCATTCCTAAAACTAAATACAAATAACATACACAAACATACACTACCCTTATTATCTTTTCCTACAGGATTACAGTATACTATAGAATACCAGTGCAGCTTATTCAGCAGAGGAAGGCTTACTGTGGGCTGGATTGTATGTCGCTACTCTTGTGATATTAGGTGGTTAATTGTTATTTCTATAAGTGTTATGTAAGATAATAAGATGACTCGGTATTCCAGAGAACAATAAATCATTCAAAGCAGCACAATGGCATTTGGTGAAGAGATTGCATGTTCTGCCTTCGTTTGAGTGGGCATCTTTTGGATGGTTTCTACCAATATTTGTGGAATGCAACAGTTGCGTTGTCAGATTTGTGAAAAGCTTATCTTTTTTTTACACCAACTACTTTGATTTCCTATTTCCAGTAGTGAAGTAATACAGTACTATGTAAAAAGTCTTGAACCAGTCCTCATTTCTTTATGTTTTGCTAGGAAAAAGGGAAATCCTATTTCTTAAGGACATGACTGTCACATACTGTTCATCTGCTGTAAATAGTTTTTCAGACCTGTCACTTCTTCTTTTGTCCTCCACTTGCCCAGTTTCCTCAAACTTTTGAGGACACACTGCACACCACGCTGAGAGATGCCATGATAGTTTTTAGCTGATAGGTCTGTGGGAATCACCTTGTTGGTACAAAAGTACTACTTGATTGTGTTATTTCTGGCATTTTTTTTTTCTTTCTTTCTTTTTTGTCAATTTGACTAAAGAAATGGAATCAAATGATGTGTTGTTGTGGCAGTCATCTAGTAACAAAGTGCCTAAAGATATAATTTGATACTGTATTTTTTCTAAGTTGCCTGTATTGACACAACACTAGCTCATCCCTTGAGTTAGGTGCCTTATTAAAGCTTGAATGAGTCAAAGGTCAGTGTTAAGTGGCTTAACAGGGAAAAAAAAAACATTCTTCTAAAAATGTTCAGTTATAAGGACTGAAAATGAGTTGCTACTAGTACTGTCAGCATTTCTTGTTTTGTGCTGTATCTTCCCTCTTAGTTTTAAGTGACTGGTCATTATGAATTATTTTCTTTTCATGGTTTTGGGAGACACAGTCCGTTTCTTTGCTCAGTGTGTGTTATTCATGGCAGGTAAAATCAATTTCCATTTACATGGACCAGCCAAACAACCCATCTGGACTCTGAGCTGGCTCATAAATCAGTTCCATCACCAACCAGCAGTGAACAAGCTGCTTGATTTGCTGCTAGCCTGTACTTAACATCACCCAAGGTTATACTTGTGGAGGAGTCAGTACGGGTGTTATAAGGATCAGTCCCAAAAGATCATTCTTTAGGACAGGCAGTGAGGTGGAGGGTGATTAATGCTCTGGTATTGTGCAGCTGGGTTAGTCATCTTCCCCTGATTGTAGGTGTTAGCCTGATTCAAGCTGAGTGTGGCTGATAAGGTAATCAGCCTGGTGCTGTAAAAGGGGTGCTGGTGACAATGTATGTTGTGTAATATGAATGCGATTTAACAAAAACTAACTTCTAACAGTCCAAATGTGCCCAAACTTTTAGGTATTACCACATCTTGTAATATTTCATGTTATCAGTGAATTGCAGGTGGACTAATTATAGAATAACTGAGTAGTTTGGGATTTTTTTCAGTTAATTTAAGACCAGAGGATTCTAAAAAGAGATTTAATTTTAGTATAGCAAATGATGCCATGCAGCAGAGGTCAGTGTCATTTGTGCATCAAGCAAAGTAAATTCCGTAATCATATTTTGATTGTCAGTGAATATAATGAATAATAATTGAGCAGAGAAGCAAATGCAGGATAATAAAATCCAAGGACTGAAAATGAAACTAAAGGTGATACTAGCCTTTGTCCATTTGTGTGTATGTGCCCATACAGTCTGGATATAAAAGTGATGGATTTCATTATAGGACTGCTGCACATGCTCATTTATCTCTGACTCCCAAAGAGCTCCAGCACACTGACCTCAGTTCCAAAGGTCAGGATGGGGTCAGCAAGTTATTTCAAAACCAAAGAGGTCAGGGTTAAAAGATGAGAAATGATGTCATATTTCTTTTACATCGCACACTACATAATTGACTCGGCCACACCCCAGATTGCATTTTTACAGTATATCTCCCATGTCACAGAGTCACAGTATATTTCAGCTGTTGGGCATATGACCTACATGGAATTGGTGCAGCTGCTACACATAGAGCCTTCATGTCTGTATTTGCAGGTGACTAATTATCAGCTAAATCTTTTTTTGCTTTAAAAGAAAGAAAAAAAACTACAGATGCAAAAACTGATGCAATCAACTATCAGTTTGACCCACTTCTGCCTCATTGGCTCTGTGCAGTTTAGCTTTCTGCAAATTCTCTTGACATTCATCAGGAAAACCATCATCTTTGTGGGCACTTTTTGACCAGGAGGGATGGGAGCTCCACTTTTAGTAACAGTGGCTGAACATCCCTGAGCCAAGAGCGTCTGTCAGCTTGGTTGAATCACAGGAGTAGATTTGAGCTCTAATTTCCAAGGAACTCTGAATTTTACAGTGTTTCTGGGCCACTGTTGGGAAAAGAGTGATCCGTGGGTAAATGTCAGCCTTTGGTAGAGCTTATTTTTTCCTCAGATTATTTCATAGGATGATGAAGGGATGGTTTCATAATGAAGTCATCAGTTACATTAAATCAACAACTATAACTCATTTGTAGACTGCGTGCAACTACTTTTTTTAACATTTACTTTTTTATTACTATTTTTTTAATGGATGTATTTTGTATTTTACTTAGGAGGATTTTTTTTTTTTTTTGAAAAAAGGCTTTCAACAGTTTAGGACTATTACACTGTGAGTGGTGTTATAATCCTGTAAATCCTATGAATAAAAAGACAGTTGTTAAAATGTCACTGTGTTTGCCTTGGTGGGTAGTAGTCCTGTGCGTGCAGGCATGTGGGATAATGGCCATGAAACATTAGGCTCTTAAATTACAGAAATGATTAACAGAGCGAGGCACTCTGAAATATCACATTAATGTCAATGAGTTTATCAAAAGGAGGGGCTGATGGGGTGGAGGGCTAGTGCTTCGAGGGCCACTGTGCTTCTTTGTACAGTTCCCTGTTGATATTACTGTAAACACTAACAAGACTGGAGTGCTGTGTGAAATGCCCTTTAACACAATTCTCCTTGCAGTCCTTGAGCATCTAATGATGTTAATGTAAAATATATCTCTAACAGTACTATACAGCCGCATTAGCCCTAAACCATTATCATAATATCAGACACAGTTCCAGATATGTAAATAACCAAGAGTTAAATTTGTCTGCTTTCTTGAGATTGTTTAAGCATTTAGGTCCATATGTATTTAGTAAGTAGCACAGTTTTGCAGTTTTGCCTCTGTAAACCAAAACTGTGGATTTCAAATCAACCAGCCAAGATGTAATTGAAGTGCAGACTTTCAGCTTCAGTTCAAGGGGTTTTATAAACATCTTGCATGAACTATTTAGGAGTTACTGCAATTTTTATATATAGGTCCAATTTTAAGACCTTCAAAAGTAGATAGACATAGAGGCAACAGGTTAACAGCCCTTTTATATTCCATGGCAAACAGATGAAATATATGGAGCTGATTTCAAGTGTTGAGCATAGACAGCATAAAGCATGGATTTAGCTTCAAGGTTGGTAAAACTAAGCTAAAGCAGAAGTGCCTAAAAACTTGCATTTTATCTGATTGCCACCAGATGGTGATAGTTGTAGTTGCAAAATCTAAGGGAAAATGGCATTCCCGACTTGACCTCTGTAAGCACTTTCCTGATAAATTTATGCCGTCACACACTCATTTTTGGCCATGTCGAGTTAAAAAATTAAGTCTGTTTTGTAAATCGTCATACATGTTTCAGAATGTAGGATTATCTTTGAAGCCATATGCTCATTGGCTAAAGAGTTGTCAGTCATATGCAAACAAGAGAGGCCTTTATGAACGTATATACAGCCAGTTCATACTGTTCTGGAGAACAGAATGGACAACATCTGAAAAAGCTTGTACAGTTCTGGAAAATAATTTTTTATGCTTTTGTGTTTTGTGTTTTTCGTTATTTGTTTCCAGGAGGCAGTGAGCCTACCTATAAACAGGGGAAATATTAACCTGAGTAGCACAAAGTAGCTTATTCCCTACTTTCAGTCTTTATGCTAAGCTAAGCTATCATGCACGGCATCTTGGACTAAAATAAACTACCTTTGTCTCCACTTGGTATGCAGGGATTTTTGTTCCAATTTTTGTTCAGTACTTCAACGGCAGCTCTTTTTCTTCACATTGGTCTAATTATACAAAATTTATTTTAAATATGAGCTCACATGAGAATAACTTTAACATTATTATGTTGTGTCCTGAAGAAGCCCTGAGCTCATGTTGTAACACTGTAACAACTGGAAGAAATTAGTGATGTAAATAAAACATAACTCCTTCTGCTATGCCCCAGGGTATTTTCATGTCATTAACATTGCATCACTTGAATGTCATGCCGTACCAACAATTTATTTTTACACATAATGTTTCACAAACACTAATCAGTAGAAAACATGGAGTCTAATGAGTAGAAGCAAGGTCACCGTGAGGGTGAGTTTCTGCAAAGGTTAGACAGGACAGGCACAGTAGGTCCTGATTAACACAGTCAGTGATGTCTTGATGACGAACACCACCTTTTTGTGGGTTTTTCAGACGATCATCATCCAAATCGCAGCTCACTTTCACACAACATCAACTGTTTGTTTACTTTTTTTCATATATAAAAAAGTAAAGTACTAAAAACTTCTGTTCAAAAAGTTTATGTTGGATCTTTTAAAAATATTTTGGTGGTTTGGTTATCCTTTTTTACTTTTATCCAGATAACTGATTCAGTCACCGGTGCATATTTAACGTACGGATCTTCCAAAATCCTGCTGCTTTTGTTTGAGCTGCACAAACATTCAGGTTGAAAACAACAGAAGAAGGTTTTACCGAAACAAAAGATAAGCCCTCAGCAAATGACAGCTTCTCCCTGGTGAAAGACTGCGGTCTAGGCTGCCTGATCTCCTGTGCAGCCCAGGAGATACTGTACAGAAACAATCAATAGCACTGAGCAAGCATCAGAGTTTTTATTATGTGCAAGGCCCTGACTCGATCCCCCACTTTAGTGACTAATCTAATTGGAGCCGACACAGACTCCCAAGCTGTGTGGTGCTGCCAAAGAATGAGAGAAGACAGAGATGTCAGGAAGATCTTCATAAATCAATAGTTAGTCACAGGCAATTTTACTTTCTTCTATCCATTCATACATCCGCTCCGTCCATTTAAAACAGTCTTGTTAGGCAACTTTACACACAAGTCATCACCTCAGTTAGGTGAGCCTTGTCAATTGTCTGCATCCATTCTGCTATTACACTAGACTCAGACACTATGTGGAAAGAATGCCATTGGGGATATCATGCCCACACTGTTCACAAAGCTCAGCAACAGACTCATATTTAGATGCATGACTCAGTGGGGGAAGTTCAGGTGGTAATGTTTTGGACTGAAGTTGGAATACCTATCAGTAACATTCACTCAGGAAAAGTCTGTTGGCTGTTACTCCAAGCGGTCAGACTCTGGAATAAATGGTGTGATTGAGCCACTTTACTCACATATTCCTGTTGAAAAAAAAAAAAATTGAGAAGCTCTTGTATTGAGTAGACAGTGTTAATTACTCAGGTGTGAATTATTCATCCTCTCAACGATTCTGTGAAATATAAATGCCCTCAGTCGATAGTTGCCAACACTTGAGAAGATTGCGGACTCCCTGTGGGGGGATTCCAGAGCCAGTGATGGTTTTGCATCTTTTATGCCAGACCACAAAATGACACTAGAGTTAAAACTTCAGCTGGCACGGTGAATCAGCACCCTTGACTGCACGCCATGACTACATCATCTTGATTATTCATTGACAATATTGAATGATTATGAAAGGCATGAGCACAAGTGGTAAAGATCCAATACTGCACAATACTCAGAGTTTTGACTAACACTGAAATAGGAAACTTTGAGTGATTTTGAAGAGCTTTGAGTATCTTCTCTCTGAGTTAAGTGCATATTTGGGGATGTGAAAGGGCCGTCACTGATTCAAGTTCAAACGCTAAAAATCACCATCGGTAATAACAGGTATTTAAAGGGCAAAGCCCCCATTTCATCCACTAGAGCAGGGGGGTCTCAAACCTAAACCCTGGAGCCATATGCATCTCATTTGCTCCGTGGAGCTTTGACAAAAAACTAGATGAATATAGATGATGGTAATAGACAGTTATTTATGTCATTTTTATTTATAATCTCTATAAGTTACATTCTCCAGCTTTAAAAATGTGCAATCTATACACATATACACAAGTACGCCTAATCAGGCTAATACTTCATCCTCCACTTCACAACTATTCATTTGTTTGTTATAAATAAATAATTGTATAAGTTTGACAGTTTCATACATGTAACAAGAGCATGCTATCAGTGCAATGAAAAGGCAACTACAGCTACATAACTCTGTAGATATATGTAAAGATTTTAATAAAAGATAATAGGTTGTCCAACCTTTTGGTGTGTTTTATGGCTCCAACAGATGTTTTTCTTTCTTTATATGTTTTTTTTAATATTGTTCCAAAATGGTAGAAATGATAGAAAAGGTTGTTGACTACTTAAATAGAGCATATTCATAGGTGTTTGTGGGGTGGCATTGGCCTCTCTTGAATGAGATCCTGCAAATTTAAATGATATATTTTACACTGTAGTAATTTTATATCAAATATTCAGATTTTCTTTGGTTTCTCTGTCTTGTTGTTGTTGGCTTGCACCATTTGAAAAAAAAACAAAAAAAACTTACACTAATGTAAAAAACAGGGCTAGCAACAGCCGGAGAAGATGAACAGTTAGATAAGACATCAATTTATAGACCTGTGACTGACTGCATGATTTATATTTGATGTTGTATTTGTATTATCTGTGAGATGTTTCGGGTCGTATGGCTGCTGTCTTGGCCATGTCTCTGTTGTAAAAGAGATTGAGAGTCCACTGGGACTTCCTGGTAAAATAAAAGTAATAATTTAAAGAATCCTCATAGTCTGACATTAAAAGCATATTAGGTGAGAAAGTAAAAACAAGTTGTGATGGAAAAAGGTTTTTGATCAGTAGGAATATGATGAAATCCTAAGAAATGTGATAAAGACAGACAATTATTAATAGATCTATGAAAGTGCATCTTCAAAGCTTAACACAGTTTTTGTTGTCTGGCTCACTTAGTAGTAGCTTTTATTGTCCATAGAGTCACAGATTTTCCACTAAAACAGTTTTCTTGACTATTCTTCAATTAGGAGTTGGAAAAATCTTACTAGGAAAATGAGAAACATCTTCAAACATACACAGAAATACAGTATATAAGGCAAAAACAGAGTTTGTAAAAATTTTATGAGCTTGAATATACAGTAAATATTTATTTTGACCACCTTTATTCTTAAATGCAGCCTGAACTCGTCGACAAGCTTTCTTATCATTTCTTTAGATAGACTTTGGGAATAGTTTTCCCGGCTTCTTGAAGAACATTCAAAGCTCTTCTTCTGATGTTGGCTGCCTTTCTTCAGTTCTGTGTTAAGATGATAATACTTCAATAATATTGAGGTCTCTGCTCTGGGGAGGCCAATCCATGACTGATAATGTTCCACTGTGTGTGTTTTTACTGCACTTGAAGTGTATTTCAGATTATGAAGCAAAAGTTGTTGCTAATCAGATGCTTCCCACACTATGCTGCATTATTAGGAGTCTGCCATAATCACATCAGTATACATTTCTATGAGATAAAAAAGTGTCATATCATTTTCATAGCAACGGTATGCCTTTACATTTCCTAGTGTCCACAACAACAAGAAAAGCCCAGGCATGTCTGAGAGCAAGAGCCATACGTCAGCGTCTAATAACAATTTAATATTTAAATCAACTTCAACAACTTCTAACAAAGCACAGTACTTTGCAAAATGTTGTTCCCCTAAAAGTGGAAACAATAAACTTTCACCACTCGAGGCAAAAGTAATCCTTCAAGTACAACCTAGCGACAAAGGACTAGATACTATCAGCTGGTGACGTGTGGCCCAAATGTAAACAAGTAATAATTGGTGGACAATTGATAACATAATTTTTCCATAAGAGTCCAAGGTTCTCATGTGGCCCCTTGGGAAAATGAATTGTCTGCCTCTGCTCGGTTGAGTTATTCGTTTACATTTGGGTTGCACATCATAGCTGCTAGTATCTAAGATTCATCCTGGTGGAGTTACATGGTGGAAAAGCAGCTCTTACATCTGATTTATACTTTGTCACTACTATTGTACTATAATACTGCTGCTGGTGCTGCTGCTGGCACCTTGTCTCAATAAAGTCACACTTTGAATGAGGAAGTGTGTCATCAATGACAGCACCTTATTGGAAAATGATGGAAAATATACTTCATTTATTTACACTTATAAATGCTGTTATTTCATTTTTCTTTTCATTCATCATCAGTAATATAATTTTATTAAAGTTTCTGGGAATGTAATGATATAATTATAACCTATACAGCTTTCTCCTGTGCAAGCAACATTTGGTGGTAGATTTCTAATTGCATCAAACCACTAGCACTGCAGACCAAAACCATGAAAGATAATGATTTGAACCAAAAATTATAAACTTGGATTCATAGCTCCCTAAGACCTGTGCCCACTGATTTTTTTCAATCCACTTCTTAAGTAATTTGGCAAACCTCAACTTTTTCTCCCTTTCCGTACATTCCCTTTTCAACAGCCACCCTTCCACTGAGACCATTTCTGATGTGGTTTCAGTGAACAGTAGATGGATCAATGGAGCCCAGATGCATCTCTCAGGTCCTGTGTCAGGTCTTGTTGGATTTTTTCCAATTTCTCAAGGACATGACTTTCAAATACTGTTTGTCTGCTGTAGATAGCTTTGTTTTGTTTGTTTGGTTTTTGTCACTTAAAAAAATTACAAGCAAGCCTCGCTTATTGGAAGCACAAGAGACTTTTGTACAGTACTGTAGATTCTTCTTTTCCGTTATTTTCACTGTATGTTTTTTTTTTTTTGAAGAACTGAGTTAAAAATAATACATTTAAAACTGTTTTTCAAAAATAAAAATCCAGTGATTTAGACCCATGTTTTACATTATACATCCTTCACATGTGTATAGTATTATGATGTTTCTTAGACTACTTTCTGCAGTGAAATATCATCATAACCCTGAAGCCTACCTCCCTTACTGAGGTATATGTACGCCATCTTGTGGTGTAAAGTTTGAAGTACACTTAGTAAATTAATTTCTGTGGTCTGGCCATCATCAAGTCCTGGCGAGTTTTCTGAAAACTGCAGACTATATTGGACGAATATTGTTTTCACTTCTGTTAAGTAAATTAAATAACTGCTTGTGCATAAATGTATATAGACGAACTGGGAGATATTTTAATGTCAAAAAGGGATTAAAAACAAAAACTGTAAAAAAAATTTTAATCTGAATCATTACATGTAGGAATTGTAGACTTAATGAGTCCAATGTAAATGTTTTAAATCTATTAAAATTCTGTACTATTAGTAACGTACATAAAATATATCTCAATGTTTATATAGGACATTACAGGCCACCAGTTGGACCCCCTGCAGTTTGCCTACCGGGCAAACAGGTCGGTGGATGATGCAGTGAACATGGGGCTGCATTACATCCTGCAACACCTCGACCGCCGGGGAACTTATGCCAGGGTCCTGTTTGTGGACTTTAGTTCGGCTTTTAACACCATCGTGCCTGAACTTCTCTCCTCCAAACTCTCCCAGCTCAGTGTGTCACCAGCTACCTGACAGATGGATCACCAGCTTCCTGACAGACAGGAAACAGCAAGTGAGGCTGGGGGAGATCACCTCTGAAACTCGGTCCCTCAGTACTGGTGCCCCTCAAGGATGTGTCCTCTCACCACTATTGTTCTCCCTCTACACTAATGACTGCACCTCCA
>VUQG01019401.1:29643-58187 GCA_015106755.1 Etia nguti | reverse complement strand
CTCTGCATTCAATCGTACCTGTTATTAATCTCTGTCTCTCTTCCACAGCATGTCTTTATCCTGTTTTCCTTCTCTCACCCCAACCGGTCGCAGCAGATGGCCGCCCCTCCCTGAGCCTGGTTCTGCCGGAGGTTTCTTCCTGTTAAAAGGGAGTTTTTCCTTCCCACTGTCGCCAAAGTGCTTGCTCATAGGGGGTCATATGATTGTTGGGTTTCCTCTGTATCTATTATTGTACGATCTACTACACAATATAAAGCGCCTTGAGGCGACTGTTGTTGTGATTTGGCGCTATATAAATAAAATTGAATTGAATTGAAATTGAATTGAATTCTACTTCTAATTTAAGGGCCCTGGAAGAGGGGTAATAATCATACAGAAAACTTTCAATTTCAAGATTCAAGCTGCAAAATACTCTCTGAAATGATAAAGCTGGATATATTTTCAGGAAAAAGTCTAAACCTCTAAGAGATAAAACAATTTTTCTGCAAAAGAAACACATTTATTTGGTTTGCATGGTTGGATTATCACATTTATTAAACCTTTACTGCATGACTCAGTTCAAACTTATAAGAAATGTTCTATGAGTTGGACAGCACAACATTAATTTAGAAGAGATCACAGGTTTTATGTATTAGATACACCCACATTGCACACTTCTTCACATCCTCGCACATCTATGCGTGGCATCTGTTTTTGAAAACTATTTGAAAGCTAAAGCTGTTTGGGTCCTTGACAAAAAGACAAAATAATCACATCTTTTTCCTATAAAACTATAAAATTACTTATCCTCCATTACACCTACATACTATATATCTGCATTCTGTATTACTGTAAAAAGTGAGAAAAGGAAGAGTGAGGTCCAATTGGGTGGAGAGCAGGTTAAAAAAAGGAAAGGGATGGTGGCCAAGGAGTACAACATATTTACAATAACAACAAGTCCAAGGCCTCAAAATAATAACAAAAACTAGCAGTCCAACCTTATATACATGGGTGTAACATTAGTAAGACAAACACTACACAAGCAACCATTACAGCGGTCAGTCTTTTCACTGGTTGTCTCTCACTGGTCCTGCACATCCGACACCAGGTCTACCAACAATTCCAATCTCAGGTCTCTTTGGCATCAATCTGTACTGCCCATGTTGTTGCTCTGCTGTTAGCTGCTCACTGACCCCCCCCAAATCCTTTTGTATATTGAGCAGGTGTTCATAATTTCTTGGATTAGGAAAACATTGGTAGGAAGTAAAAATATTTCAAAATAAAAGCATGCAAACTTATAGAAACATACAAGTACAAAACCAAACCAATAAAATACACAATAAAACATTTAAATTACTCCCACCCCACCCCCCATTATCCTATTATTGTAATAAAGCGCCATGCCAGACTACAGGTTTATGTGCGGTTCCAAGAGTGTCTAAAAATAGAATCGGCAGAGTCTTCAGCTGCCAGGTCTCTCTCCTGTGGAACCAACTCCCAGTTTGAATTTGAGCCATAGACACCCTACTTTAAAGATTAACCTTCAAACCTGCCTTTTGATAAAGCTTATAGTTTAGGTTGGACAATGACCCATCCCTTAGCTATGTGGCTGCTATAGGCTCAGACTGCTCCGGGACTTCATATGATACATTGTGATCCACTAAGCACTTCTTTGTCTTTCACCTCTTTTCAGTGCTCACATGCAGCATGTCATTAAATATTGTCCCTCGCTCCCTTATTCTCTGCTTCACCTTGTCTCCCCAGGCTCTATTTTATTTTCTTGTGTCGTCTTTTCTTTTTCTTCTTACCCCACATCCATTCTGAGGAGATGGCTGCCCCTCCCTCATCCTGGCTCTGCTGGAGCTTTCTTCCTGTTAAAGGAGAGTTTTTCCTTCCCACTGTCATGTGATCACAGGGAGTTGTTTGATTTGTGGAGCTTTCTTCAGAATACTGTACAGTCTTTACAGTAAATGAATGTCCTGAGTTGACTGTTGTAGTTTGGCACTATAGAAATAAACCTGAATTGAACCTGAATAGAACTGTATCAGTGAGTAAGCCTGCAGTACCAGTGTTGTCAAACCACTTTATGCAATGACATTTCAGGGTCTCAGTACTCGAGAGAAAAGAAAAAAGGGTGGATAAAGTAAATAAAGTTCACCTACACCAGCCAAACCGCTGTACAAATGATCTAAATAAAGGCATTAAAACACAATTTTGAGCACACAGTTTAAAATTGCACACAACGATTACAAAAACACATTAATCTCTCTTTATCTCTGAAAGGCTTTAGCTTTGTTCAACATCTATTGAGTCACAGGTTAATTGCAAAAATATCAGATCTTTTGTACAATAGCACGAACAAGGATAACTCTATGGCAGTGGTTTCATTTTGTTAATGTGTAGTGACCTATCAGCTGATTACAGTTACAGTATGATGTTTCCTTTAAAAACAAGGATAGCTCTCAGAAAGATCAAGTCTGGCTGCGTAACTATTAAACACAAGAAGAATGATGACAGTAATTACAGTGGGAAAACAGTTTGATCCATATCAGACCTAACTGCTTTGTGCTCAAGAGGCAGATAATTATTTTTCTGCAATATCTACACCCCTCCCGTTATAGTACACACAAACGTATAGTCTCTTATTCTGTACACACATGTGAGCAGTGTTTTTTCCTCTTACTTCACTTTTGTGGGACTGTAACCCAGCCTGTGCCTGTTTTTGGACTCAAGTACTTTTCACAATAGACCTGTCACTGCTGATTGATTCCTGCTCCACGTAGCTCCTCAAGCTGTTTTTGTCCTGATCTCAAAATAACGTCTCATAACTTTGTGTACTGCATGTACACTACTTCCTGTCCAGTTTAAACTCGGGGACTTCAACAGCACAAAAAACAGATAAAAATTAGATTATAAAAGCAGTTTCCCAGATTATACCACACCCACACAGCACAGACACACAGCATACTCGAAAGACATAACGAAGACTGTGATTTCAAATCTAATACCAACCACAAAAGGTCAGTGAACCCGGAGGAAAACTGATTTTAGCCTTTGAATATTTATTACTTCAGTATTAGATATAACTTATTTCATATTTTATTAAATAATTACTGTGACCTTGCCTGAGATTCTTTCTGCTTTTAAGATTTTCATAAGATGGGAGATTTTTTTATTTTGAGGGTTATAAATGCTACTGAACCAGAACCAGAGCGCAGACTAACCGAAGTAAAAAGAAAAAGTAGATAACAGTTATTGTACTCTTTTGAAGCATATCCTTTTTGAGTTGCAGCAATGTTATTAATTCCAGAAATTGTTTTGTACCATCCACAATCTATTTGATTATCATGGGTTTGTGGTTTGGGAGCGAAATTCAGATTATTGCTGTAAGATTTTTTTCACAGTCAGCTGAAATTACACACAGATGGTTTCAGCATCCTGTGGGGAAGCTTTTGGGAGGATGTATGGAAGAAGTTTGACCACACTAATATGTTTTCAGTGACCCAAAAGATATAATGTGTTTTCAGACATCCTCCCTGTAGACTTGTTACTTCATAAATGCCTATTTGGGATATTATTGGGTCCCATTAGTTAAAATATTATAGGAGTTCTTAAAACAGACATTTTAAGAGCTGTGGGCAGATCCGAGCAAGCGTGAGTATTTGTTCTGTTTTTGTAATACATTTGGTCTTGCTTTGATCTTGCATTAATTAACGAGATTATGGTTGCAATTTAAACACCAATTAGAGACAAAAGCTTCTTTATCAGAATTTGAAAGCAAATGTTGGGCTTCAAAATCCGATTAAAGAAATCAATTTTGTGATCAGTCCCGATTTGCGTATTTCCTCTGCTTTTCTCTTCTTTTTCCCTTCACCTCCACCCAGTCATGACAGATGGGTGCCTCTCTCTGAGCATGGTTCTGTCGCTTCCTGTTAAAAGGGATTTTGTCCTTCCTTTGCCAGGGGCATGATTTCAGGGAATTGTCTGATCATTGGGGAATGTTCTCTAAGGTCTTCACCTTAGATTATAAAGCTCCCTGAGATGAGGGTTGTGAATTGGTGCTGCTGAGAAAAAACTAACTGAACTGAATTAGTAGAAAATAATCAATGCCTGAATTTGCTTGAGCTAACTTGTTATTTTTTATTTTGTTTACTTTTATGAATTCATTTATTTATTGATGGCCACAATATCAATCTGTGGTCTCAGTTTAGTAGCAAAGTTAGTCGTTCATCCACAGTCATATGAGGGAATTATGCTCACCCAGTATTTATGAGGGTATTCAATAATTTAATGCATGCGCTTTTGCTACAAAAGAAATCCACACAAAACATATTCTGCAAGAAGGCAAACTGTTTGCTTTACATAGCTCTTCATTTGAGTGTGTTATGCTCCCTCCACTTCCTTTATACTTTGCAGGGTTTTCTCTTTCTGAGGTCGTATGTTGGAGATGATGGTTAAACTGACTGGGGTATATAAAAAAAGGGAAATAGCTGTGTTATTCCCTAACAAACACATAAATAACAGTTAAAACTGTGTGTTGCAATATATTGTTGATAGATTTTCTTTTTGATCAGGTTCCATGGCTAGTAGTAGCTGTGAGGGCTTTTTACTAGTTGCTGCTGGTACTACTGTTGACAGTGCAGCAGCAGCAGCACCGACAGCTGACACGTCAGTTATTTTGACTTATTTTCTACACATATTTCTAGTTTCCTTTTCTCTTTTAGCTTTTCAGCTCCAACTTTTCCCTTGTTTGTCCATCTTTATCGACCACTTCTTCCACACTAAACTGTTCTACAAGGTGGATGAGCGCATGGGAAGGTAGGGGAGAGGCCTGTTGCAATGAGGTACTTGATTGGGCAATCCAGTGTCAGCTATGAAAAAGGGCTGCTGGAAATGCATGTATGGCTGGTGTGCAACTGCCCTTCAAGCCTGTCTTGTCTTCCCTCTTTGTCAGTGGCTATGAGCTGGCTTGGGACGAAATCTGACATTCAGTTTTGAAGTAAAACTGCGCAAGAAAAAAAATTGAATTAAATGGAAGACAAGGATTGAAATTGGATTTGTAAGCCAGCTCTAATGGCAGGGTCTCAGTGCAGCCTTGTGTCTCTCACAGTGTTGACGTCACACCAGATTTTCTGCTTTAAACAAAAAGAAAAAATGGTGTTTTTTATTGGATGTGTTGCAATCAGTAATTATACTTTCCCTACTAAGTGAGGTAAGAAAGTCAGTAGCCAATGTCAGATGGCTTGCACATGAACCAAAGGGTAAATTTTCCTATTATACCAGATATAGTACAGTTTGCTTTTCCTACCGAGAACTTGCCAACAGTACACAATTAAATAATTTATGGTCAACTCTCCTCCAGAGTTGTGGACAAACCTTCAGTCAGACACAAACCTTCTGAAGCTGATAATTTGAGTGGGACAAAATCCTGATTTTTTCCTGGAAATGAAATGTTCGGTTGCTGTGAGCCTGTCCAACCCTGTAATTTCCCCTGTATCCCTTTTTTCTATAATCAGAATTGCAATTACAATATTTGATGCTGGAATGCAGCGTTCTGCCTATGGTGGTTTATGTTCTCTCTTATATGTAAATGCACACACAGGCACGGCAATATTTTCAGAGAGACTTCGAGATCAATTACACACATGAGCACACATTCCCGGACATGTATGACTAACTAATACATAATTCATCAACTCATTACCTTCTGCACAACAATACACAGCTATATGAGTAACCATTTCACATTGCAGTAATCTCCATTGGAAACATGGTTAATAATAAGGCCGCTAATCGGCTATGTCACACGTAATTAGCAATAACTAAGAGTGTTATTCACGCATGTGTGCACATAGACCATTTCATTAGCTTATTGTGTGCTTTTTTAAGCTAAGATTGGAACATGGATCTTGAACAGGAGCATTTCAACAGAAAGTCACTGCAAAATATCAGTTAAATCCAAATATTTCTTTTTAAATGTCACAAAACTTAGACAGGTGTATTACTTACCTTTCAGTCAGAGTAGCATCAATGGCTCTGTGTTTGACACAACATATACTGAGACTCTTTTGCTGACAGAATCAAATTTAATTGGATCCACAGAGGCATATGAAACACAATAATGTGACTTTTATACAAAACTCTTCCTTTTCTTAATGACAATGTTTGCTTTAGGGCTGTTTTGACAACTACAATACTTTAAGCAAAGAGACACAATCTGATAGTTACAAACATGCTTTGTGAAAGAAAAGTCTTTTCTCACAATAATTCTTGCTGCTTTCATTTTTGAGTCACCTGCACTGTAACCATTAGCATAACAATACACCCAATCACCCACCTGTTTTTGTCTATTTAGCTTTATTGATATGTATAGTATACTCTTTAGAGAGTGTCTATTTTCTGTCCTGAATTTTAAAAAAAAGTCATTTAGGTATACATGCTGCGCAGTAAAACAAAGAAACACTTGATCATCCCAGTATAACACATAATCAGGTAAACTGTCACTCTGTCCAGCTGACACACATAAACTGCTATGATTGCATTTCACCTGCTCTGGTGCAAATGAAAGTGACAATACATCCGGAGATGCCAGAGTATCCAGAAGCTTTCACGTCTGTCACAGATACATCAAGAAATTGGGGATCCATTGTTAGACCTGCCATCTCTGGTGTTCTATGGTGAATTCCTATATAGCTGCACAATGCTGGGCTGTAAGCACAGGTCCTGCTAAAAAGTGACTTCAAGCCTTCCTCGTGGAGTCTCGTTCTAACATTTTAGTCAGAGACATGTACATGAGTAGCCTGCTGGAGGTGAGTTTGTAGGGCTCCCATACCTCCGTAATGGAAAACATGCTGGTTTTGCTGCTGGGTTGTTGCTCTTATATAGCCCTCTCCAGTTCTTCTTATGAAGCATCCTGCCTCCTGGTATCTCCTTCCCTATCTTGTGACAGGATATGGATATACCATCCTAGAGAAGTTGCTTTTGCAACCAGAATGGGCTGCGGTTACCATCTAATGCCAGTGGTCCATGGCCATCAGCTATTACTACTTCCTTTTTGAGGGTTGTCTTGGTGTTACCACTCCAGTGCAAGTGTTAGCACTGTTGCACTAGAGAGAAATCAGCTGAAACTGATTCACAATGATTTCTTCAATTCAAGTCAATTGTATTTATATAACCCCAAAACAGTTGCCTCAAGGTGCTATTTCTTGTTTATATGGTTTCCTGTATATCTACATATAATATATAAACGTCCACATTCATTCTAAAAAAGCCGTTTCAAATTCTGCTTTCTTTCTTTGCACGAACTACAATGAAATAAGAATGAATGTTGAAAAAACTTTTGCTATAATAGAGGTACTGATAGCTTTCAAACTCAAGTCTGCATCATGCTTGTTAGCAAGTAGTTCACACTTGGTGAACACACATTTTAGAGTTTTATGTCTGGTTTTTTAATCATTTGGGATAAATTAAGATGACCATCAATGCTACAGCCCTAGAAAATGTATGCTTCCTAACTAGACAAATTGATATTGCACAAGTTTCACTGATTTTGTGTTATACTGTGAAGATCGCATCTTCTCTTCATTTTTTAAGCAGTGTATTTCATTGCTGGCTTCATTTATTTCCGGTTTCTAAAAAAACAACTAAAAAATATGGGTGGGTGTGGCACAATTTTTGTTTCACGTTACTAAATTTGACATAGAAAGCATAAAAACAATCTAACTTTCATTGTCAGTGTGGTGCTCTAACAAAAAATGTTAGTCATACATTATTTTTTTAAATGCAAAACCTTTTCTTTAAAAACCTTCCTGGAATATAAAACAATCTTTTGACATTTGTACAAGCTGTAGATTTTGTGCAAAAATTATATTTCTAAAAATTAAAGTACGCCTGAAAAATTGTGCAGCTGACGGTGACTGTAACCGTGTAAGCATGAATCTTAAAATGAGTAATCTTGAAGCCAAATGAGGAATTTTAGTTAGGTGTCAGACAAATCCAAGGGGCTGTGGATAGAGCGTGTACTTCTAATTACATATATACAGTTAAATATTCAATTAAAATTCAATTCAACCAAATTACTCCTCTGTCCATATACATTCAATCAAAATGTGTTTAAAAATGGAGTAGAGGAATAAAAATATGGATTTAGTGCTTTATGCAGTCAATGACAAACCTGTGATATATTATTATTTTCTTGTTTGGCTTTGGCTTGTTAAAACCAGAATAAGTTAAATTTTGTTGCATGTTCCTTCTAAAGGTGAACGAGTCCATATTCTGTGTGCCTGCCTCAGCATAGCAAACACTGACTCTTATCACAGCATGATAAGATTGAGAGGTCTCCAGTAAATTGCAACTCCTGACCACTCAGACATCAAGAGTCTCTCATGGTGCAATTCACATTCATTTCCATCGAACCAAAAGTTTAAATAAAATCATACTTTGACACCAAGAGGTTCTTCGGTACCACAGATTAGCGCCAACTGCTGCAAACGCACACCACACAAGCATGTCCCACAATGGTTACACCGGATAAGATGTGAGAAGGGTTGGTGTTGAAATAGCTGTCCTCCATATGCGCACAGGCAGACACACGTACGCACACTGAACGCCACTGAAGTTTTAATTTATTTCATCATTCCTAATGTCTGAAGTCAATAAGTGTTTTTTCCTCCATCTCCCAGAAGCAATAAATACTCATTTGCAGCTGGGCAGGACTCAATGGTATTTCCTGCAATGTTCTGAAACGGTGAACATCATGATCCCTGTCTGTTACTTCCTCATCCTCTTCCTGCTCAAGCTATACGACTGCCACATGATAAGCACGGATCTGAAACAAAAAGCGCAATCAGTGAGAGTTTTTGCGATGAGGTCCCAGGGAAGTCAGACATTAGTTTCCTCTCCTTCCAGAGTATATGAGCGGTAGTTCACGCGCTCTTCCAGACACACATCCTCTGTGGCAGTGCTGCTGGTGGCGCCTCTGTGCGATTGGAAAGAGAACTGCAGGGTGTGTCTGCTTTTGGCAGGTCTGCATTTCCCTGTCCCGTTGCTAAAGGAGACAACAAGTTTGCGGTTCTCATCAGTTGCAGCGGAGCAAACCGGGCCGCTGTTGGCTTTGTTGAAGCGAGGCCAGTCAGCACTTGGGTCACTGGTGTTGGGCACATTGCCAGTGGCGATACTGCCACTTTTAACGTGTGGTGTTTGGCTGTGTGTGTGGCGGTACTCCTCATCAATGTCCTTACCCAGTTTCCACCTCTTCCACTTTTTCAGCATCTCCGACTGCACCTGAGAGAGGAAGTGATAGGAGAGACAGGAGAGATAGTGGTGATGAAGATTAAACAAAACACAGAGGACATCAATAGATGGATGTTCCTTGCCAAAAACTGCATTTAAAAGACTAGATATTAGCAGATGGATGCTGTTGTGTCTGCTGGTCTTTGCAGACAAAAGAAAAAAAAGTGGAACTTGAAGATGTTTTTAGAGATACAAAAGAACAAATAAAGGAAGGCAGCAGGAACACAGACAATAAAAAAATGTATCTTCACAAAGAAGATACATTTAAAATTAAAGTGGCTTTTGACCTCAAAGCGAATCTGTCTCACCTCTTTATTGACAAAGCAGTACAGGATGGCAACCAGCAGGCCCTAAAATGGAAGAACATTTAATATGCATATTGTACTTAAAATAAATTTTTCCATTATTAGAAACAAATACCCAGAAAATCACTATTTTTGTCTCATAACTCTTGTCTAGTCTCCAAAATAAATGAGTAAAAACTGTTTTTTTTTAAACAAGAGGGGAAAAGAGCAAAAAGAAAAGAGTCATTTTATTGCACTGGACAGCTAAAGCACTTGATCATTGAACTGCCAAAGGCAGAGGCATATTATGAATGATGGAGAATATAATTAATGCAGCCCAATCTCATTCCCAGGGAGTCAAAATCTCTATTACTATTTTCTCAAAGCTGCTGGGATCTCACAGATGCACAGAAACTTGTCTTATAGAAGTAGAGAGACGCTCTCCCACTCCCAGTTTGTCACATATGGATGCTTGCAAACAAACCCCACATTTAAATACACTGTCATTTTTTAATGTGTAGAGTTATTGTTATGAGGGGGCACATTGTAACACAAAGTAATTTTTTGTTAAACCCAATCAGGTAAGTTTATGGTGCCAAGACCTAAATTACAAGCAACAGCACAAGAGCATTCAAAATTAATGTGCAAACTCTTGTGACTTACTCCACCTTTCATCTCCACCTTAATAAATGTGTACTTCCTAGTCTTTTCAAAAAGAAATTTTATCTCTGAGCCACGAATGCTGCCACATCTGGTTCATCAAGTCACGGGTGCCAGGACAGCTCGTTCACATTTCCTGCAACACCAGCAGTATCTGACAGAAGGGTAGGATTTGTGTGAGTGTGTGAGTAAGAAATAGTCTAAAAAAATAAAACAAAATGCGAGGATTTAGAAGGAGTTTGCTGGGCAAAAGAAATGTCTCACCCAAGCTCTTCACCTTTGTTTGCTTTTATACGCAAATGTACAACATATAAAAGTGTCAATTTCTTTGTTCTCTGTGACATCTTCAAGTTATACAGACAACTTTTTAACTTTAGCGTGTTGTTGGTTACTCAGTCGAGGTTTATGTCTTCCTGGGTGTTAATCCTCTGAGGTCCCTCTGCTATATTTATGGGCAGATGTGAAACAAGTGAAAGTTGAACTTATACCTGGAAGGAGTTGAACAGGAGATCACAGAAGAGGCGAACGAGGCGCAGAACAGAGCCTTTAGGAACAGATTCATCAATGACAAAGGTGAAGAGGATTGCATGAATCCCAAGCAGAGGAATGAGAGTCAGGGTAGATTTTGCCAGTCTGGAGGAAAGGAGAAAGGGGAAGCAAACGGGTATTAAAGATTACAAGAAAACTCTGAAAACAGGGAACTATATATAAAAATGGCTATAATACCAAAAATGTTAATCAATACTATTGTCAAACATCTCAAATTAAGGTTGAAAGTCGGTACTTCACATCATGTCATGACCTAACTGCAGTTAAGACAACGACCCAGTGAACAGTTCTAGTCTGCAGGGTTTTTGGTCCCACACGCTGATCAATAAAGATTTATGATGAACACCAACTAAATTAACCAAATTATACTGAAACTACAACAACAAACCTAAACAAAGGAAGAACATCAACACGAGAAAAATACAAGTTCTTAATCTTCTTATTTTCATATTAAAAATCAATTTCACACCAGACATCAGCATTTTTTAATGAAAAGCTGCTAAGACTATGTAAATGATTGCTGTCTGCATTTACTGTCTGCAAAAAAAAGAAAAATAAACATATTTCTCACCTGAACTTGTAGTCAGTGTATCTCATCTGGTGAGCTCTAAGTTTAGACATCAAGATTTTAATAATACGGATAAATATGAAGAAGTTAATCTGAAAAAAGAGAATACAGAAAGTCACTCTGAAGTGAACACAATGCAATATGGTGCTAAAGAGAGAGACCAACGTAAGGTTACTGCTGCTTTGGAACGCGTTAATCGTTAACACTCAGCCTGACTTTAAACCAAGTCCTCACAGTGGGACTGGGTAGACGGATTAACGTCCCCACAACACGAGTAATTCAAGTGCTTGCACACAGAACAAGCATGTGCATGTGCGCACACACTATGATCTAGTGCAGGACACTTACTGATGGCAGGTCATTTATTATCACAGCACTCAAGTTATTGGCGCTCCAAGTTTGGTAAAGTGTGTGTGCTGTCTCAACTCAAGTATTTGTGTAAATATGTATAGTGGAGTGTACGCAAACACAGTTTATTTAGGTGTGAATCTGGTTGTTTGTACGATATTTGAACTGCAGAATAGCTCTGGGGTTGTTGCACAATGATGAAAGACTTTACAACAACTTTAGATTTTTACCAACCATTTCAGCAACTGCAATAAAAAGTAATGCTCCCACACAGTACAGCACTGCATATGTTGAAGTGCACTGGTCATAGGTGTGTTCATCCATAATGTTATTTGGGAACAAGAATCAGGAAACACACAAAAGGAAAGCCTCAGCTGGTTTTGGTATGTGGTGTGTTTGTGTGTGAGTGTTGTTCAGAGGGCGTGTAAACATAATGATGTTGTCCTATATGTTATTTTAAATACTGATATTTTGTGAATATTGCACATGTGGTTGTGTGATATTTTGTCAACAGACGGAGCAAAGTGAAACAGCACAGCACATAGAAGACTGAATGTAGGAATTGATCAAATATCAACTGCAGAAAATAAGAGTCACTATTTTTACACGACTTACATTTTTCCTGCAGTCCTATTTTCAACAGCTGCCTCATCTACACACATTCAAATACAAGTAGGCAGACAAAAGCATTTGGTATCTTTATGAGCGCTCCTAAGCATCTGCCAAGACATAGATTGTTTTGAATTGTCTTTAAAACATTATCCAAATGTAAACTGACAACGTTAAACACAAAGGTGAGAGAGAGAGAAAAAGAGATACAGAGAGTCTTACCAGATAAGCAAAAAGTATAGGAGATCGGATAATCCACCAATATCCCATGTTAATATTCCTCTCCCAGCACCTAGACACAGACACAAACACACAAACATATGGGCATAACACATTTTATCAACATTTCCAATCTCTACAATATGAATTGCTTAAAAGAAACCAGGAGAAAAAAGACCCGCACTCATCTGTCTCCTCAGGGATCATGGATAAAAGCGGCAATAATTAAACTGTCTTCTATTTGATGTGAGAATTTCATGAAATGGATTAAACTTACTCTTCATTCTCATACAGGTATTTCACTGTGATCCATGGCAACACAAATATGAGCGGTGCACCTGAAAATGACAGAAAGCAAAGATTAAAGATCCCAAATCATTTCCTCCAAAGCACACGCAGTAGTACTAGCTAATATTTATACTTTAGTCCAGTAATCAGTATCAAGTTATATTATTATATCATGAGACAAAATTTAAATATTTTTTCCTGTCCTTGTGAGTTTAATATCTCATTACCTCTTCAAATATTTCTGCTCTCGTCTTATCCAAAGCAGACTTTAAAGGTCTTTAAATATGAAAATCATCTCTGTCATGTCTACCTTTATCGTAGCTTCAATGAGCTCAATCCCTATGTGTTTATGAATGTGGTTTTAGAATTTTATCAGACCTGTCAGGCTATAATAACGCATCAAGGTGAGCTGGACAGTTATTATTTTAGACATGCATGAGTTGTTTTCTCCAGTGAGTATTTTTAAAAGCTATACAAAAACCTAACTATGGACAGCTGTATAATTAAGTTCTTATTACAGAACAGAAAATGTAAAAAAGGTGGGATCTAGGAAATCTGAACTGGAGAAGCACATCTGTTCTTAGCCTGTGAATGCTTGTTATTATGGAATCTGAGGACTTGTTAAGTAGTAGTAGCTAGACTCATTAAATTCTTGTGTGTTTCAAAACAATACTTTACAGAGTTCCATGCCGTTAGGTATTTACAGTGATATAAAAAAACAAAAATAAAACATATTTTCTTTCAGTGTCTCGTGGGTATGAATTAGATATCTCACAGTCTTCAAGACGACTGGGTGTTATACATCAAAGTCAATTTGCAGCTCTTATGGACTGCTACTGTCTAAGTAAATTTAAAAAATAAACTATATAAAGCTTTCTTTATCTCCAGAGAGAGAGAGACATACTAATGCAGGCTTTAGGTTTTGAAAAAGGATGAAGAATACATTATTTGGTGAGTCAGAGAGGTTTGAATTCAGGGCTTTCTGAAAACTTTCTATTTTCAGTCACAGCTTAGTTTTAAATATAAAAAACATTTATAAATGCCAGTGGTATCCCTCAGCCTCCTAGAAGAAACACCTGTGGTGTCAATTTGAAAATCCTATGTCCTTGTTTTCAAGTTATTGCATTCACAAGATTTTTAGAAAACACTCTGACTTTGAAGTCGAGGTCACTGAGATTCAAAGCCGTCTAAGATTCTTAGAAGGCGCACCAATGGTATCAATTTGAAAACTTTAAAGTGCCTTGTTCTCAGGTTATTGCATTCACAGGATTTTCAGAATACCTGGCTTCTGACCTTTGATCTTTGTCACTGAGATTCTGCCCGCCTGGTGGGGTGAAATCAGCCTTTAACAGCTGAGGAGTGAAAACTAATCCAAAGTTACGGTGTGGGTTAAAATACACCCTTCTAATAAGTTAGTTCTGCTGTGTGCTACACAATATTTATGTATACTAGAAAGTTGTTACACCTAGCAGCTGGGAGACAGACAGACAAAACATATTGGTATCAAGAGAAAGCCACTAGGGATACAGTGGGATTTTCCACTTCAAACATGAAAAGAAGGTAAGGTGTATAGTTTTTGGTAGTCTCGAGCTGTTTATGGGATACAATAGCTAAAGGTGGCAGACTTTCTTGTACCTCCTCCTTGCTCTCAGAGCTATTAACATAACTGTTGGCTGACTTCTTCTTGCTAATGTCTGTCGTCTGACTTAATCACCCATCAGAAGACTGGCTAAAAGTCAGAGCACTGTTCAACCTTTTGCGTTACGTTGATAAGCGCAAAACCAAGTTTAGCAGATTATGCTCTTACCCCAACCAATGGCCAGGTAAATGTAAAAGTACTTCCTCTCGCTGAATACAGTGATGACTAAGAGGCTATGAAGATAGATGCCTTCCACCAGAAGCCAATAGTTGTTGGCCATTACACTGTACTGCATCATCACCATGGCACCACGACACCACATCACAGCCTGACACAAGACAGATACGATGGGAACAAAAACAATAAGGTAAGTTGTCCTTGCTTGCACAAATGTAGCAAATGGAGCTTTTAAACAAAGCTTCACAGGGTAAAAGCTGACAAATATTTCAGTTCAGATGAATTAGTTTAACTGCATCAGAATATGTTGTTCCAGTTCAGGGACAACAACTACAGTAGAGCACAGTGGGTGTTTCATTGTGGAATACACGGGTAGTTCCCCCTTTGCTATAGACCACAAAAATTAAAGTAAAAAAACTGTGTAAACAACCGATAATATTTTTAAGTGATTTTATTAGTGCTGAAAGCCCTAGATTTTATACTTCTTAATGATTGAGCTAAATGTGGTCTATCTGACATCTTCCTCGACAAATGTGGAGTGTCTCATGTAAAAAGAAGCAAGGGGAACTTGAAGATTTCCATAGCTGAGTTTGCACTGTCCACTCTCCCACTACATAGTTCACAATACATTGAGTCACAATCTTTTTGTATTGCTGTTCATTTTCTTAACTGTAGTTTTTATTGCACTTATAATGTAGTACAAAATCGTCCCACACTGTAGTGTGTAAAAGGTATACGCTACTTTGCTCTTCAGCTGTAAAATTAATGGTATTTTATTACCCATTAAGAGTGGCTACAGAACATAACTCTTATCAGATGCCTCATCCATACAGTGGTTCATTTCATTTATTGCCAGGGATGCAAATAAAGATAATTTGTGTCACATATATTTTACTTCTATGTTGTAGAGAGATGTATCAAATGAAATGTAAAGTATTTATCCAAAAATACAAGCAATATTGATGTGCCCATACCCTCTAATATGGTGCAAGTATTCTGCTGTGAGTTTTAGCTACAGAGATAATTAGATGGGCAATAGCAGTACACATTTGAGTGGTATCAGATATCAACAGGTGTCTGCCTTTGCTCATCTTCTGTGTAGCAAAGCCTAGGAAGTGGTCAGTGGATAATCTGAACTCAGACCTTTATGTTTCTTGATATTCTCTTGCAACCGCATATCAGAACTTTAAATTAAATTCTTATGGACCTTTGTGAACTCATGACAGGTTAGAATAGCAGGTGAATTTCAAATATATATAAACTATATACTATATGGACAAAAGTACTGGGCCACCCACGCATTACATCTACTGGAACTGCTCGGCTATGGAAACACATGATGTTAATGCCAGAGGATGTTTGGAACTCTGCAGTTACTGAGTCAGCACTGCGTTGGCGACTTTTACGCACTATACGCCTCAGCACTCGGCGACCCCGCTTTTCAGCTTTACGTGGTGTGTCACTTTGTGGCTGAGATGCTGTAGTTTCCTTTCCCTTCTTTTGCAGTAATACTACTTATAGTTAGTTGTTGGAAGAAATTCTGTAATCTATAGATACTATAATGGTACCATGTTAGGGCTGGTGTGTTCTTTAGAAGATACAATTCTTTCACAAATGTTTGTAAAAGCAGGTTGCATGGTCAGGTGTTTGATTTTATGCACCTGTGGCAATGAGACTGAAAATACCTAATTTCGAATATTAAGAGGTGTGACCCAGTACTTCTGTCCATATGGGGTATATTCGTTTACTGAAGCTTTATTTACAAGAAATGACATGAAAAACAAAACCAACAACATCAATAGTATTTTGTAGAATATGTCTTTCTTATCACAGATTTGTTGGTCTAGACATACCCAATCAATATCTAATCAGCAGTTTATTGAAATGTAACTCCTGTTTTGTGGTTGTTAAAACCTGCATGGAATTTATGTTCAGGACAGGCTGTGGAAGTCACACTGTTTAATATAAAAAGTATATCGTGGTAGAATAGTCTCTGTATGTGTTTGTGGCACATACCAAGACTGCACACGTACACTACGCTACATTTGCGATCGACCTTTAACAGCAACATCCAGTGAACTTTGATGTTTAAAGTGAGGGATTAAAAGTAACGGAAGTTATCTACAAGTTTGTCTCCTCCAATAGCTAATGGTAAATGGTAAATGGACTGGTTCTTATATAGCGCTTTTCTACTCTTCTGAGCACTCAAAGCGCTTTACACAACCTAATCACCTTAATATTATTATTTAAAAGGCTCTACACTCTATATCTACTGTTTTATGGTGGCTATGGCTAAGATTTTACAACTACAACCACTTAAAGCAGGTGAGTTGGATGTGTGTTTGTTCGCTGACCGGTATGTTGACCCAGCTTCGTGCCTGTGAGTCACTGTTGCTTTTGGGATCCAGTGTGAGGGTCAGTAAAGCATCTTTAACCAGAATGGACACAGCTCTCAGGATGAACGAGGCAAACAAGTTCATGTGGATGTTGTTTCTCATACAGTGGAGCTTCCTAATGCAGAGGTGAGAGGTAAAAAGGTAGATGTAAAGACGATCCCTTAATTCAAACCGGGTTTGCAGATTGTGCAGAAACGACTGGGCAGCTGTGTCAAAGGCAGCCCATAACTCCAAAATCACTAATCGATTTTTTTCTCCTTTCCTCTCTGCTTCTGTAATTATTCTATTCTATTCATTTGTTTCTTGTTTTCTGCTTTCTTATAGATGTGTAAAAAAATTTAAACATTTGTCAGTCATTATCCTTCTTATTTCTCTCAATTATCACTTTTTTCTTTAGCCTTTTCCTTTCACCTTTCTCTTACCCTTCCGGCTGCTTAATCCCCTTAACATGTCCTCTTTACATGATGTACCTGAAGAAGATGAGAATTCCCAGTGCCAGCAGCAAAGCCCCCAGTGAGAGAGAGTAACCCACTGTGTACATGATCCGTAACTGAGTGAGGATGCGGCCATACTGCTGCTGAAAGAGATAAAGTCATTTACATATATGCTCTGCATTCATACATAGATACAAACACAATTTATATTCAGCTTCATTTCAACAATACAAAAAGGTCCTAATGATTAAATGAACAGATAGAGGATTTTCACAGGTAGAGTAAGTTCAGAGTAAGTTGCAGTACCGTGTAACAATCTGCCACTGCAGGCAGCTTCAAAAATGGCCACTAATTAACAAGATAGACACACAGAAAAACACAGTACTGCACTGTGTACACACACCTCACCAGGGTCGTCCTCACATTCACTGGTATTCTTCTGTGCCCATTTGCCATCTTCATTGCAGAATCTGTAAACCAGACCATCCTGAACTATACACACAAAAAAACAAAGATTGTAAGATTTGATATTAGAGTGGCATATGTAAACTATGCAAATAGTGCTATTGCCTAAACAAAGTGACACTTTTGGATTTAAATTAAAGTTATGCAGTTCAATTCAGTTTTAGTTCCGTTTTACTTCAATTTTATAGTTTTACCAATTCACAACACTGACTATTTTATATTGTGATGCAAAGACAGAACCAGAATCAGAAATACTTTATTAATCCCAGAGGAAATTTTGTGGTCACAGTTGCAATACAATACTACAATACTGCCAACCAATACAGCATTAAAGAGAAAACCCCAACAATGTGACCTGTTTCAGTTTAAACATTGTTTTCAATAAATTGCTTGCTCAAAAAATGTCTCAAAAAATCTTCTTGTTGCATGTTGAAGCTCTGCTTGGAACCTTGTTAAGATCCAACCATGCAAAATATGATTTTTTTTTGTGCCTTTTTTCAAGTGGTCTTAAACTTTTGATTGGGACTGTATGAGCAAGTACTTAGCAATAGTGAGGAGGAAGAACTCCCTTTTAGCAGGAAGAGACCTCTAGTATAACATAGCTCTGGGAGTGAGGGGAGGGAAAGGGAAAAGAAAAAATGAAAGCAACCACCTCTAAAAAAGCCAGTGCTACCCTTCAGTTTTCAAACTAGTCTGAAACTTTTATTAGATGCGCCTATGAATTTCAAGATAATATGCCATTTCATTCTTGAATTATCAGATTTACAAGATTTTCAGAAAACTTGACCTCTGACCTCTGTCCGAGACTTTTTAGTAGACTCGCTTATGGTATCTATTTCAATATCCTACGTTGTCTTGTTCTCGAGTTATTACATTTACAAACTTGGGTGTCACACCGGGTGACGACAATACCCCATCAACCTTTTCCGGCTCAGAGGAAAAAGATAAATTTCAATTTAAAGTTTAGTAGATGGTTACAATAAACATAGCCAATATTTCAGAAATCCAGATGACTGTGTCTTTCTTTTTTATTTATTAATATATTTGACTGACACTTTTTACCCCTCAGCTGTAAAAGGCTGATGGGGTATTGTCATCACCCTGCTGGGCAAGCGGACGGGCGAGTGGCATGGACACCCAAGTTTGTGAATGTGATAAATCAAGAAGGAAGTCATCAATTCATTACATAGGTGCATCTACTAAAAATCTCGGATTTGTTCAAATCTCAGTAACCTTGACCTCAAGGTATAGGGCAAAGGTCTTTTTTTTTTTTTTTTTGACTGTGCTCACACAGTCACACAACCTCCACTCCAAACACACTGACTAGTATTTAAAAAATGCATTGAAAAGCATGTTATTACCTTTCAGATACGTAAATTATGTTTTCCATGGGGTTTTATCTCAGAGTATTCCCTGAACATATATGTATGGGGCTTTTAAGAATTAGAATTAATTCCTTAAGAATTATGGTGGGATGGTGGTGTAGTAGTTTGCATTGCTTCCTCATAGCATGAAGCTTCCAGGTTTGAATCCACCGCTTATTTTAGTACTTGGCAGAGAAGGAAAAGGTGCCATTTTAACCAAATATGAACATAAACAGACATCATTTTCTATGAGTCTTTTCAACAACTCGAGAAGCTGAATTTAAGCATTTTTAACGAACTATCAATCTGTAGCTTTCTTGCAGCAGAGTAATGTGTTTTCGAACAAAAGTTAGTGAAACAGAGGTTAGGTCTAAAGTAGTGCTGCACATCAGATGTTTACACACACCCCTGCAAGGCTACGAGTCCTCCGGAGATAGCAAAGATAAACCCCCCTTCCCACCTATTCAGAGTCCCTAAACAACTTGGAGGAAGCCTGTGCATGGAAATAAAGATACTAGACAGACAGCTGCAGTCAAAACCCAGGCTTTTCATGCTATGAACCAAAACTGTTAAGTGTTTGAAGCAAAAGCCTGCACACCACAGGCAAATGACTCGGAAAGCTCCACAGGACAGGTGTGCTGCCACCGGAGACACAGTGTGAAGTCTTTACACCACTCGTGGGTTGAGAGTAAAGTCAGGGCTGAGTAATATTTCGCCTTCACACTCAATTAAGCACTCTCTGAAACCTCAGTGCACCTCAGTACATTGTATTCAGTACATCATTCTTCCAACTGATTGCCTGTTGTACATGATGAAAAGAAACCAATCTGGCAAGTGTTTGAACACATTATATGTTTTGTCAGAAAACTGGTCATGTTACCCTGAAATTCATCAGTAATTTTTAAACACCTCTTCTTACAGTGGGTCACTCTGTAACTTATGTAATGCAGATTGCCCTATTAATTATCAAAACCTTGATCTTATAGATATATAATAGAAAATGCTGTACTAAACCCTGACACACAGGTGCAGCAGCATCAGGCTGCTGTGATCATAAGCTTTTATTAACTGCCTTTTTTTTTCACTGTTTCTACTTATTCACATTAATAGTTAAACAAAAGTACCAGAGTGAGTACAAAATGTGGCACATGCATGTCTATGTTCTGGTGAGCAAGCTGTCAAACACAATAATTACATATTATCACTTTATACGCTCATTATAGCAAACCTTTTAATTAGCAGGCAAACTGTGCAGTGAGTTAGATATAAGCATTTTATCCATGTAAATGAAAATTAAAAACAGGTTAATAAGTTACCTATTATGGCATACAATGAAATGCTACAGATAACAGTAATAAGACTGGATGTAAATCATACATTTGCAAACTGTAGCAACAGTACATTGTGATGCAGCAGTTACTCTTTTGTTATTTTTTGTCTCCCTCAAGCAGATAGACAGACCTTTATGGTACCATGGCAGGAACCATGGGCAGGAGACATTTACAGTGGTTCCTGGAAGTCCATCGGGCCAGCACGCATACAAATCAAAGGTTCTGTTACACACCAGCCCTACAAGGGAAAGCAAATCTTTAAAGTCTGTGCTGGTGCAGATGCATTTTAGGGACTTGTGTGAGCTCATGCTGGGAGGAAATTGAACCACCTGTTCCAGGGGGCGTGGCACTAAGGTGGTCAAGGCACTGGTTCTTGTAGCTGCTCCACTGCTCCTTCACAAGCTCAAGAGAGTTAGCAGAGGAGACCTGAAGGTAGAGAGGAAATTTCTTTTAGAGACTCTCAGAAGTAGACAGTGTGAATAAAGAAAAAGGAAACATTTTTGAGAACTGGCGTGTGGAAGTGAATAATGCTGGGAGGCATACCTTTTTGCAGCTGCAGAGCATGAGCAAGGCCAAGAGGAAACACACCTGGGACATCCCACTGATGCTGGGAGGATGGGGGTGGGGACCAAAACACAGAAGAGGCCCAACTCATGAGGCAGTCTCAGCCCTATTTCACCACTTGGCCTGCAAACAACATGGAGAAGCTTGTTATAGGTGTGTGTTTGTGTAGATAACTTAAAATAACAAAGGGATTGTGAAACAGGGAACAGAAAAAAACAGGCAATAATCAGTGATGTACTTCTTCTTCACAATCACAGCATAAATAATTTATATGCATCTGCGAGATACCTGGTTAAAAACAAACACCTTAAAGTCTTTGTTTTATTTTATTTTTTACACATCTTGGCCAATAATGTGTTTTTTTGACCTAAACTTTAGGATATAAAATCTGTAACACAATCAGTATGATGGGCTACTGACTTGATGACTATCACTTTGTTAGCACAATAATAATAATAAGAAGAAGAAGAAGAAGGAGAAGAGGAAGAAGAAGAAGATTTCTTATTAATAAAGTAATAAAAATATGGGCGAGTCATATCAGGCCTTTGCTTTTCTACGTGTCTCTGAAAACAGTGCATCAATTCTGAATCTGATTCTGATTCACGGGAGCTCAACAGATAATGAAAAATAGTATTGGGCAGGGAAAGTGGGTCAGAGGACACCTTTTAGAGAGATTTTTCAGACTCCTGGTATGTTTGTGTACTTGTTTATGCCAACCCTAACATCTAGAATTCCACACTACAACTATATATACTTCTGAATGAGACCCATCCTTTGTCTATGTCTT
Source organism: Etia nguti (assembly GCA_015106755.1). Classification (NCBI taxonomy): domain Eukaryota; kingdom Metazoa; phylum Chordata; class Actinopteri; order Cichliformes; family Cichlidae; genus Etia; species Etia nguti. The sequence goes on along the minus strand of VUQG01019401.1, from coordinate 36,235 downwards.
AAATTCGACGAGCAGTGGCTTTCCTGTGGCATCAGTTGACCAGCTTCACCAACGCAGTTGGAGAACAAAACGAAATCTGAAACGTTTCTGCAAAAAACACCTTGAGCATGGAAACATTTTTTGCTAAAACGTTTCAAATTCCATTCTATTCCAGTCTCTTTGCTTCTGCTGCAGTGCTTCTTCGGGCTGTGGGTGTGTGTGCTTCTGTGTGTGGTTACCCCATGGCCCTAAATTGCTGTGACGGTGATCTAAAGTGAACGAAACTCGACATAAATAGCCTGTCGTGTTATCAGAGCACAAAGATTATCACCTTCTCTTTAAGAACTAAGAGCTGAGCAAAACAACAATACAGCAAAATGCTGCTGTGCTTTGTTCCTGCAACAGACCTTTTATCTTGTGGCGCTGGAATAATGTTTTTCCTTAGAACCACATGCAGTTTTTATTGACTGAGCAACAAAGTCAAGTAGACAGAGAGAAGAGGGCAGACAGTTCATAGGCTCTTACACATGACACAGTCTGAGAGATTAAACTATGCTACTGTTTACGGTGAAATATCGGAGTTAATCTATGAATATTAAAAATATGAGTGAGCCAGTGGTTTGCACTGTCACCTCACAACATTAAGGATCAGGGCTTTAACTTCCTTGTTAAAGGAGGCCTCTCTGGGCGGAAAGAAAAAAAATTGAACAGCAGCCAAGTGCTTGAGATGACCATACTGTGGATATTTACTCTAACAAACTCGGTGAAGAGCCAAGAGTATATAAAAAAACTGAAACAAAGTGTTTAGAACCAGCAATAATTGGATCTTGTGTTCAAAGACTGATATATCTTCCTCCCATGTGCTTTGCAACACAACTGTTGACCAAAAAGTGTACATTACCTTGAACTACACAATTGCACAAGTTTGCATTTCACTTGGAATTATCATGTGATTCATTTGAATTAATCTAATTTAAACATGCTCCTTAAATATTTCATAGAGTTCTAATAATATCTATAATAGAGTTTTTAAGTTCTTGTTTTATTGTTTTAAAGTTTTGGTGGGATTATTACTAAGGATGGGTTTCAAAATAAGAAATTATTGACATAAACTACAACATCACTGGATTTATCAATTTAATATTCAGTTGTGTTCCACTACTGAGTGAAACTAGAAAACTATTGTTAACCTTCCTCTTCTGCATGTTTCCAGTTCTCTAATCACATAGTATTAAATCTGAAATTGCAGTTTTATGACACAGTTGGGCACCCCTGGGCAGCGTCCATGTTTTGCTAATTTTTAAAGTGCAAAGAAGTAACTAAAGTTTCTGTTGTTTTGTGTCAAGTGTGTTTATATGTGTATGTCTGTGCACGCAAACCCCGCTGGGCTACTAGCATCTGTGTATCTTTTTTTAGATATTAACAGTGAGCAGAGGAGAGTGCAAATTACAAGACTGCTTCAAACTGATAACCTTATCGACCAAACAGGGAGATTTTACATTACACATACATAAAACACACGTGCATAAAACACACGTGCATAAAACACCTGCACATGCACACGCCTACACAAACACATTAACATGCTGTTGACTGCTGATATTTGAATGTATTTTCCAGCATTTATAAAACTTCAGGCAGCACTTCATGTATACCCTAATTTCCAACCCTGCAAACATTTTACCTGCCTTTCACTGGGTGTAGATAGAATATTTAGTGGCAGCTAAATTTAATGTTGGTATCCACAGGCTACAGGATGTATTTAAAGTAGTGAGTACCACACTGTGTAATGCTGTCTAATGCTGCTTTTACTTGATTTCCTTTTATTTATATATATATATATTTTATATGGTACATTTACTCAGAAAAAAAGAAAACTTTCTATGTACTTCTGTTGTAGGTGAACCAATGCTTGCATTCTTTTAAGTATCCATCTTGGGCCCATTTTACACGGTAATTAAATGGAAAGGGCTCAGCGCTCTTGTCCAGTGATGATATGATGAATACAGGAGTCTGTGTGTGTTATTAAGCAGAGAGAAAAAAGGCAGAGATGGAAAGTGAAAAAGATATTTGCCCAGCTTCTAATCTGTATTACAAAAGCCTGTATGACTCAACGCTTTCCCATTAAATTATTCCTGAAAAATATCCTTTTCATATGAATGCGCATGTAAATCAAAACAAATGACAGCCCACAAACAATGTGAATGTGCATGTGTATGGTGAGTACTACTGTTACTCCCTAGGGTTATTTACGTGAAGAAACTCAGCCTTCACTTGCATTATGCATTTGTCTTTATCACTCTCACACACTCTCTGCCTCTGCTCTCTAGGGAAGAAAGAGGTGTAAGTGTAACATCTCTCTAATCACTATGTTGTTAGCTCATAACAGAAATTATTGACGGTTGACTACGGGAGCTTCCTACGTACATACTTTTATGGACAAATTACTTATACCATGCAGCAATTCTTTATCATTTTGTTTAAACTGTTAACTATAAAATGAATGAAGAAAGTCAAATGGTCAATCTGATTCTTCCATTAAAAAATGTCATCTTTCATTTTCCTGTTCTGTCTGTATCAGTGTACCAGATGCAGGCTAAGGCCGTGCCTGTCACTCTCTTCCTCCCACACATCTTTATTTAACCGCACAATGTGTAAAGCGCACAACAGACAAACAAAAACAACAACGACAACAAAAACATACAGAAACTGCAGGAAGAGAAGGTGAGGGAAAGAAGTATAGCCTTGTGGGAAAATCAAAGAAAAAAGATTACTGCTTCTCAGGCATCGTGGACTTTAAGTTCAATTGATCAAAGTAATGACCAGTGATGAAAATTAGCTGTTAAACACATGGTTCCCCATCACCATTAATTCACACTCTACATTTGTATTCAGGCCATAGTTTCTATGGATAAGTGCATTATCTGCTGTGAGTGCCACCCAATTATGTTGTTTAAATCAATAATCATTCCCTATGTGAGGAGGAAGAGGCAATTAGGCATAGTATGGAGAGTATGTAGGTGGTTGCAGAGACAGGAGTGCAGTGGCTGTAACGCAGAGCTGTAATTATGTTGTTTCTGCCTTGGTGAACCCTCCTGCCCCATATGGTGACTGACAGCCAAATGGTCTTCAACTCCAATAATATTCTTTGCAGGACTTTTCCGTAGTTTTCATTTTAGTTTGTTTTGTGTTTGCTTGGTATGTTTAATGCTTTCTATCAGTACCTACCAAGAATGCAAAAAACACATTGCAGTCAGGACGAAACTATTAAAAAAAGATTTCTTCTGTCTGCACTGATTTATCTTTGAAGGTATGACTCTGTTCTGGGCTCCCCCTGCTTTTCCATGCGCATTTGCAAAGCCTGTGGCAGGCAGAATAAGAATCCTGCACTGAACAGGCGCCGGTGACACCGCATATGACGCTGATTCATTCAGACACAGCATGAAAAGGAGGCACTGGAGTGGTTTTGGTTTGCTAAGCTGCTTGCATTTAAATATGTGAGCCTACATAAGATTAATAAACTAGATGCATAAAAGGTTATCAGCTGAGTAAAATGAGTTTGACTTTGTCGGCTTTTTAAATTAATAGTGGTCATTTCTTTCAGGGTTTTTCAAATGTTAAATTCTTCATTAGAATTTAATATAACCTGCAATCAAAGAGCTACAGCACCATTTTCTGTGCTACAAAAAGCATTTGAAATATAAGTTAGACCATTATGGATACAGGAATTCTACATCTAGCCTTAAAGTAGTGAGACTTATATTAGCATGTGTTTAGGTTTTTATAATATTTGCATCTAGCACTTCTGTCTGCACCTCAGTATAGTGGAAGTGATTGGAATTTTGGTTTGAGCTGCACAAAACATTAGGCAATAACAGTGTTTTTCTATACAAAACTTTCCCGCTTCTCTCACAAACCTCACTATGAACATTTGGAAGTATTTTCTGCCAAATAAATAGTCCCAGTGAAAACCACTGTACAGATTAGCTTATTTAAAAGAGGCGATGTTTATGGAAATAAGTACTAATGTTAAGTTTTCAATAAATTTTAAGCCAAGTGAGACTAGTATCTAATGTGTTGGGTTGGCATCTCAAAACCTGATCTAATAAGATTTCAGTGTCTGCATGCTGTCCATTCGACTTTTATACAGAGAAGGTGAAGTCACATAGATGAGCTTGAATTATGGTTTTGAAGGGATCACTGTTATCTTCATCAGATTAGGTGCACTTGGCATAAGAGTGCGTTTGAGTGTGTTTTATGTGTGCGTGCATGTAAGGGAGTGAGTCTGTATTTTATCAGTAACTGAGGTGTGTGATGGAAGGGACCCAGAATCTGCTCCTTCAGCAGATGTTACGCTTCACAAACAGAACAAGTGCCATATATATTTTTTTCATCTCTCACCTTCTCTCATATGTTCACCTTTTGCTTCCTCCATCCTTCTACTTTATGATCCTTGAACCACTTAGAAGCAAAATGGCTTGTCAGATGCAGGGAGACAAATGCCTGTGGCCAAAGTTTTCAGAAAATCTCCCTCTGTTCCCTGCCTTCTCGTTCCTTCTGCCTCCTCGGGGGACAATTCTTGCCCATCTTGTTTCCTGTCTGATTTGGCTTATGCGGAAAGTCTTTGCAGCGGGAAACACAGAGATGATCAACAGGGACAGGCTTGTGTCTTTTGCATGGACCTCAGACACATAGTTGGCATACTATTATTACGTAATTGTGAGGCTTACAGTTCTTTGCTATCCAGATTCATCAGCTACTTTCACACCTCGTGTTTACAATTTTCAATATTGGCTTAAAACAAAGAAAACTAGGCAGTCAGCTCTCTTTTTCCATTATTCATATATTAAAATAGTCCTATTTTTGCGATTCATATGAAATATCAGCACTTCAACTTTGGGTTGGAAAGAAATCTGGGTACCACTGAGCCCATGGCAGATGGGCTGAGCAGCTTTTAACTGATTGCTACATTCACAATAAGGTAGCATTTCTGTCTTATGTCATCAAATCATGGCAATACTGCACCACAGGGCAGGTGTCCAACTAGGGGATGATGCATAAAGCAGTGTCCAGATGAGCATCATAAAAGTTGTGTGAAGGAAAAAAGAAAGACAGAGAGAGGGAGAGAGCACATGGGGGAAAGGCTTGGCCAGTACATACCATTCTTAGTGTCCAGTGGAGCATGCCAGAACTATGCTCTCTGGGCTTCATAAAATTATTGTCTTTACAATACAATGCACATGTCCTCCACACTTGGATTGCTTGTATATATTGAAATGGAAGAATGAAATAATAAAAACACACAAATAATAAGGTGCATATCATAAAGGTGCTAGAGCGGCCTGTTACTGTAGCTTAGTCTGGCACAAGGACAGGAAATGAAACAGCCAAAGTGACCTGGGTGAATTGTCAAATAAATCTGTCCTCAATTGCTCAATACAATTGCTCAGTATCTTATGTCTCATTTAGTAGATTCCTATGTCAAAGAAGGGGAGATCCACAAGCTCCCCTACCTCCAAAAGTATAAAGTACTGGATAAAGAACTGAACATCTGACAATATTGCAAAAAATAAACTGCAAAAATGACAGTGATTTTATGAGGGTTTTGTGATGAACCACTTCTTGGCTCTGAAGTCACTGCAGACAGCCAGAAAATAATCCAGCACATAACTCCTTAGAAGTTACCTTTAGAAACATATTTTCTTACTTTTGAACAGAGGGTGGCAAGCTATCTACTACATATTTATCATATATATTCCTCATTACATTAGTTTCATTGCCAGCTGTATGAAGAGTGACTTCTTATCAAAGCTGTGTTGATTTGCTGTTTGGGTTTTGTGTGAGCATCACAGTGTTGTTTTTGGGAGTGAAGCCAGAAATGGGAATGAAGCAACACTCCAATAACATGTCTTGGCTGTTATACTGTTACACAAGCTGGTGCATTCTTTTGCTCACCTATCTCTCTGGGCGTATGGTCTGTTGTTTGGGTTAGGTTTTCTCTAGTATTAATTTCCTTTGCATATTACACTTCCCTGTCTAGTCATTCATGCAATGAAGATATAGTGATATTAGTGATCTTTGTCTTTACTCTTTTGAACAGGGTGTGACAAATTGGAGGCGCATAAGTAATGTGAATCCAACAGCTTACATAGATTATTTGTCTTCATTTTTTTCTATGTGGCTACAGATGGAGATGTTTTAAATTGTTCAAGAATGTTGCACAGTTCTTTAAACTATTTAACAATGGCTGCAAAACACGCAAGCAATTTAAATACCGGTAGTTTAAATTATTATCCCTTACCCTGTTAAACGTTAACTGCAATTATGTTCCAGTAATGGATCCAATAATGAATTCTAGTTATTGATTACGACTCAACTTTACGGGCTGATACACACACATTAGAACACAAACAGAAGGTTCATGTGCAAAAGGACAAAAAGCCAGACGAAGTGGCTTTGATTCATAGTGTCTCCCACAATCTTTGACCTGTGGGTCAAAATGTCACATTTGTGTATGTGTGTGTGTGTGTGTGTGTGTGTGTGTGTGTGTGTGTGTGTGTGTGTGTGTGTGTGTGTGTGTGTGTGTGTGTGTTCTCTCTAAATACACACGCAA
>VUQG01019401.1:11280-29622 GCA_015106755.1 Etia nguti | reverse complement strand
GCCAATGCAGCATCCACAGACACGCACCGTTACTCCTGTCACAGCTGCAAACATGAGGGTAACATAAACTGATGATACACCACAGTGACCAGCAGTGACAAAAACATTCAAGCACGCACTTATATGTCTTTTGTCCTGTCTTCCTCCTCCTCACCCCCCAATCAGTTGCAGCAGATGACTGTCCTGGATTGTTATATATTGAGGATTGTTATAACCCTCAGATTACCCATTCTTATATTTTGCTTGTTCTTATGTTATTGTATTGCATTTTGCACACCTCTGTTGCTTGTGAAGTTTGCACACAAGAATTTCACTCGCATGTGCTGTACCAGTGTACCAGCACATGTGACAATAAAAGTGATTTGATTTTGATTTGATTCCTCCCTGATACTGGTTCTGCTGGAGGTTTCTTCCTGTTAATAGGGAGTTTTTCATTTCCACTGTCCCCAAACGCTTGCTTGTTGTCTTGCTGTCTGATTTTTGGAGCTTCCTTCTTGGTATTGCCACACCACTGATGGTAACCAACTTTGTTGCCACATGTAGGTTATTTACCTGACAATATAAAGTGCCTTGAGGCGACTGTTGTTGTGATTTGGTGCTAAATAAGTAAAACTGAACTGAACTGAATTGAAATTAAACATATTATGTTATACCAGAAATGTACTAATTGGAACCAGTACCAGTAGTATTACATGATCTAATTCAATACCAAAACAATATGCTAACCTCATGTACTTTAACATAAACCCCATTATTAAAAGGTTTTCAAATGACAGGTATCATTTGAATATAACTGTATATTTTTGTTGACAGGACACACTATCAAAGTAAAACATTAGTTGCGTTACATTAGCTTAGCACTTATATGACATTAGCCATTGTAAACATTTTAGCTTGAAGAACTAACGAGGTAACAGGTCACGAGATCTGGACCTCAGTATTTTTTTTTTCCAAAACAACACTGTAAAAGTGCCACTGATTGGGTTGTGTTTAAGGAGTTAGTTTGACACATGACATAACTGGTTAGTTTGGGCACAAGAAATTAATCAGAGACACAGCAGAACCAGTGCCAATGAGTTATTCTTCTAATTTAAAAGCAATGATGATTGCTATTTTGTTTTATTTATTTGTTTTGTACATACAACACTCATCTTCAATATCTTTTTATACAGTTGTTCCTCCGAAAGAGGAAAGATGTATAAAAAGTCCTTTCCAGTGTTTCAGATTTTCAGGTTTTGATTGCATTGTAACTCAAAGACATGGTCTCTTCAGAAGAGAAGAAAATACATAAAATATGCAATAAAGATATATGATTAAAAAAACCATAGCAATATTAAGGACTGTAAATTTAATAATATGTTTGCTAATTGTGCATGACTCTGCATTTGTGCAACTGCATACATACTGTCAGTGCATTTATGTGTATTAAAATAGAGGCATGTAGGACTATCACGGCGCCCGCACTGTCTCCACGGTACACAGAAACCCATAAAAGACGATGGGTGAAGGGTAAAAACACAGGTGTCTGGTTCTTGTGACCAACACAAATAAACAGAAGCGCTGAGGAAGCACAATGCAACCAGTGTCACTACAGACAAGACTCAAGGAAAGAAAGAAAGTTTAAATTACACAATGTCATTAGACCTCTACATTACACATGTAGCACAGAACAACAATTAGAAAAAAACTATGTGTCTATTGTGAACTTAACTCTCCAAATTAGCCTTAAACTATAACTGTTTGACACTGATGTGAGTTTCTTCACTATAGTTACCATGGCAGCAGTGAATCAGATCCCCTCACATAAGTGAATATCTATAAAGGATTAAAACCATCACCAAACAATTACAAAAAAAAGAAAGAAATCTCAGTGTTTCCAGATTTGACACAAACATGGTATTTTGAGCTAGCTGTTAACATCAATTACTTTATCGAGCTATGGCTCTGATCCCTCTCATCATTTTATACCGTGTACTAATGTTGTACAGAACTTTGTTGTCTTGGCTTCATGTTTCCTTTTTTAAATTCTTTTTCTTTAAACTTGAATAGATTCCTACTTTTTTGAAGTACGAAATAAAGAAAAATGTTGCTTCATCGCAGTCTAATTGCCAAATAGTTTATAACTCAAATGCTGTATCAATGACTCATGTTCAGTTCTTTGAAACTTTTAAGCTGTTTGTGGAAAAATGTTCAGGTTCTCTCTCCTCTGAAGCAGAGGCATCCTCTGAATAGCTCTTGATTGGGAGAAGAGATCCACTATCAGGCATAAAGACTATCTACACACAGACTGTGACCTGGTCAACCAGAACTTGGCAGCATGCTCTTTTTCTACTTCCACTCAGTCTCATTAACCTTTACTTTACAGGTTCTTTTCAAGGAAAAGTCAAAATGTGCCCCACAGTTTTGAAGTACAGGCTGCCACTATGCTTTCTATGTCCTCCTGGTGAGGTTGTCTTCTGCAGAAGCTCACACCATCACCTGATGCAGAAAGCTCCAACATGCTAGATGACCTCATTGGATAAATGACTGATTATGTGTTTAAGTATTTCCGAATATCAATTGAAAATTTCTTTCACAGACCTGTGTTTTGTTTCCTGGTACCTCAGAATTTGCAGTATTTAAAAAAGTTTTCCCTAAAAGTTTCTGTTGTTGATCCCTTTTTCTGTATCAGTAGGAAACAGTCAGTATCTCACTGGTTTTGAGTTGAGTTGTTGTTCCTGAGGCTAAACTCAATGAATCTTAACTTCTTCACATAAACAAGCTATTCTGCTCACTTCCAGACACGAACAAAGAGATGAGTGTCTTTAATGTTTCACTTTCCCACAAGCGTATCCCACTGAGTATGACATCTTTTAAATTTAAATGATCCAGATTTGGTTAGGTTCAGGGAAGAACAACTTGGTTAGATTCACAGTTTAAATTGCCACCCAACTGATGGTAAGCAGCTTTGTTGCCACATGCTTGTTGTTTTTTAAAGTAAATGGGAAAAATAGAGTCTGTCTATCTTAAAATCCTTGATATTGTTCATGGCTCCGTAAGGATGTATCCCAAATTCATCTTTTTTCTAGAATACAGGTTATAATTTTACAGATGGTCATCAATTTACACTTGAAAGTGGACAGAAGAGTTGTTCAAACACTTCAATCTCTGTTTTTATATATCTATACAACAAAATCACAAAAATCAAAGCATTTTATTTGGTAAAATATGTCATCCTACTTGGGAGGAACACTCTGAATTACACAGTGTTAGATGCTGATTGGGGCAGTGTAATAGTAAAGAAAAGGTCCTGAAACAGCTTTCTTTTTTCCCCGCAATTCATTCAGCTGACATTTCTTCATTATATCTGATAGTAGCAAAACAGCTTAGCCTGGTCTGGTTATCTTTAAATCCTTCAGTCTTTGCTGCCAGATCCAGGGACAGGGGACTCTTTACTGTCAGTGTTGTATGTTGTATTTTATTGTACTGCTTCAATTATTCAGTCCTCCTTCAAAGACTATAAAATGCACTCTGCTAAGTCTAAGATTTTACCAGTCCCATTAAATATCAAAGAGAATTGTTTTCAATAAAATACTTACATTCAAATATTGTGATATTTCTGACTTAGCATAAGATCGAGTTTTCAGTTGCTACAAACGTCTTTAGATTTAGTGATTTCATGGTATAAAATACTGCTCTATAGCTGCATCCGCAACTTAAGCTGTTGAGATGTAAATAACAAAGTAGCGAAGAATGATGCATGCATAATGTCTTAATCCGCTCTTCCAAATAGGAAAAAAAAACTGATTTACATGCTGCATGTTGGGCCTTGAAAGCATTCATTCAGCATGCCCGTTTCTGATCACAGTAAATAATACTGTCCTTCAATTAAATATGTTTAAAGTATTACTATAATTAATGGTAAACCCTCGAAAAAAACATCACTAAATTTTCTCAGTGCTCTCTGATGGGCTCAACCAGTAACTGTGAAAAGTGAGTGAAGCAAATGACTCCATTCATCTCTGTCAGATTAGATAAATTTTGTATTTAACAAGGAAACGTAATTATGTTAAAACTAAACAGACCCATAAGCGCCACAGGCATCACAAGACACAAAATGCAGTCTAACTGTTGACGTGCAAGCCAGAAAGATACAAAGAGTGTGTTTGTACTGTATGTGCATGAATTTGCATCCTGAGGGGCCAGCCCATAACTCAACTTAGTTTTTTTGGAGCAGTCCCATTCCTCTTAAATTACATTACAGGGAATCTGTTTCAATGAACAGGCTTGAGAGAAGCTCAAAGAGGTAAAAAAAAAAAAGTGCATTAAAAACTCAGCGACATGTTCTGTTAAATTAAAGATAATAAAGGCACAAATCAGTTTTCTGCAAAGGAATTTTATTAGTGAAACGAAATTTATCAATCTGTGTCAACCACGTAATTTTTACCACTGCACATTTATCTAAATGAATGAACTATGCCATCAATTTGTAATGATAAATACACCTTCTCCTGGCAACTCTGCATGAATATAGTAATCTTTTCTTTTCTATGTATTTTCTAAATAAGAGTGTGGGGTACTTACAGAAGCAACAACTTAACCAGACTCCCTCCAAAATGAGTATTAATGTGACAAAAACAAAAAACACCAGCTTTGACTTTTCCTTTTACAAGAAGCAGCAAAAAGCAGCAATACCGATAACACAAGGTGACATCAAAGTTGAAACATGTTGGCTGTAATAAAGCAGCAAGTGTACCTGACTTAAAGTTGGTTACCCCTAGCTTTAAAGCAGTTGCCTTACATTGTCATACCCGGCACCCAGAACTCCTCCCAAACTTGGAATGCTACTTAGAAGTCCCATTGTGTCAGTGCTTGAAGCACCATGTGCATCACATGATGCTTCTTTGGAAGCTTTACAGTGTCAAATGTATTTTTACAAAGAGTGCAAAATGAATAATGAGGATTTTGTTAGTGCAGCCAAAAACATGCATGTTTTTATTCTTTTTTTTTTTTACACCTTCATGTCGAAATGACACAACAAATTCTCATTAGGTCATTTGTTAATGCTCTCCCTCAAAATCCCTACATACAACAAAACCTTTGCCATCATGGTGCAAAACCTTTTGAATATTGAAGAAATTTCAGAGCATCCCTGTAATAACACAACTGACTTGCACCCTTCTTTAGGCTATTCTACTGCCAAGGACTGAGTCAGCGCCGTGTAAGTGCTGACACAATGACATGGTGCTGTTTTGTTATGCAAATCACAAATAAAAATCTGCAGAAAATCACAAAATCAAGTTTAACAGGTCCTGATTTTGATCACACAAGAACATGCAGAATCCTGGCTCAGAAAAATTACTGCCAGAAAGTGTTTGACAACCATGACTGTGCTATCCTCAATTTGACTGCAGTAGGAACAGTTCTGATCTAGCTGATCATTCTCGTAGTTTAAGGTATTTAAATAATTTAGATTTTTGTATGATAACACATAATGCATTAGAAAAGGACTTTCTTTTTTTTCAAATGCAGTCAGATGTTCTATTGAAGACCATTATGCTATAATATCGAATTTGCAGGATCAAGGGAAGGTGTAAAAAAAAAAGTTTGCATCAACCAGATAGCTCTTCTAAATCTGATAATTGCTTTTCAAATATAGAAAGAAATTAAATCTAAAAACAATTAAAGACAACACATGGTGACATCAAAGCTGAAACATACTGGCTATAAGAAAGCAACAAGTGTATCTGTACAGTTGTTGGTCTGATTAGAGCTAAGGATGAAGCTGGCTCATTTTTTCACAGTTTACATGTCAGGTGATCTCATTTCAAGAGCTCAGGTGTCCTAGTGCACACCATTAGCAATACCAGGACCTTGGAGCAGGCATAACTAAATGGAATGCAGTTATAATTAATGTCATTATCTACAGTAAAAATGCGTTCAGCGAAGACAAGGTCTGTAAGGTATTAAGCTATTATTACATTTCACCTAGACCCTGGGAGTATTTGCTCCATCTGCAGTTCACTTAACATGAAGCTTCCAACTGACTGTAGTTACAAATCACAAGCTAAAAATCTTTGTCAGACTCACACATCAGTGTTTGGATTTACAAATATCAGATGTATATGAGACAGATATGAAACAGACTGACAGTAAAATGAAAGTTAAAAATAAAATTGTTGTACATATCCATGTTTATTGCTAAAAATGTGTTCTGTTCTGCGGAACAGTGAAGTGCTTTGAAGCAGTAAAGCAGCAGAACCCACAAAGAAAAAGACATATTTTCAATGTCGAGAAAGTTATAATAAATATGTAAAATAAGGTATTTTATAATATCATTCAAAGAGCTTAACTAACCAATTCTTTGTGGTACTTGAGTGCACATTACAGCACATAACATACACAGTTGTGTATTTTAGAGTTATGGGTGGTTTTCAGCTGCATGCCACACAACACTGTTTAATAATGACACAATAAAAAGATAAAGACCCTGTACAACCTGAGAATGACAGTTCTTATTATGACCAAAACAAGGAAACAGTAGTGGGACTCCAGCCATGATTAGCGGGTATTTTCATGCACCAGAGCAGACTTCATGTTACAAAGTGAGTTGACATGAGGCAAAGTCATAAAAAAAGCCAAATAACAACCAAATACTAAAATGTTGCAGTAATAGTTACTGTAATTGGAATTAGAGGACACTGAACTTGGCTCTTGATCAAAAGTATTTAAAAAATAGTAAATAAATTGTATCTAAAACTTTAAAACTGTATGTGATTCTGTTGAAACCTTTGATCCATATCAACATTGCCATTTTTCCATTTATCTACAGTGTTTCAACCGCTGTTGGTTTTCTATTTGCATTTAAATAGCGACCTTAAGTAAATATGATCTGGTTTCTGCTGCTAGTATTCTCATTTTCATTTTGAACATGGCAGCTCATCGGACTAACACGCAGTCACAGACGCATACATGCCTTCTGCAGTATTATCAACTGTTATTTCTTTCTGAGTTCTATAAAAGTGAAAACAACTGAATAAATTTGAAAATTAAACTAGCAGCTTTCCAAACATTGGCCACATTAGCCAACGTATGGTGGGCTCTCGAAGCTGGTAACATGAGGTGTTTGGTGATACAGTGTCGAAGAGAGGAGCTTCAGCTGTTGTAGATAACTGTTCACATTTGCTCATGTAATATTCAATTTTACTCCTCATCAACTTTAATAAAGTGTAAACACACAGAGTTTGGCCACATACATAAAACTCAGATATTTACTATAAATATAATTTTTATATTATTAATACTTATTATTGTAGGGTCTTTACCTTACTATAGAAAGCATCTTGTGGTGACTGTTGTTGTGATTTAGTGCTGTATAAATAAAACTGATTTGAAATGAATTGAATATTTGGCATACATCAGCCTTTTCTGCCCATTTCCCTTCCTTAAGAATGTGTTCTTAACAGCTACTTTTCCACTGTGACCTGATGGAACTTTAGGGAACAGTAGATTAACCAGCTGAAGGGCCAGATACGACTTTCAGCTCCTGTGTCAGGTCTTTACTAGATTTTTTCTTATTTATTAACTTTCAGGTACTGTTCATCTGCCTTGTAGGGCTGCCACTTCTTCTTTTGTCCTCCATGTGTCCAGTTTCCAATTATTTCTTTAAGGAAACACTGCGAAACGCTTAGATATGGCAAGTTTTGTTGAGGAATCATCTTGTTGTTTTAAAATACTACTATGTACCCATAGTTAGTTGGAACTAACTATATGTTTTGTGACAAGCTGCTAGTAACAGAATATAAAATTTAAAATTGGTTCTTAGGCTGTCTGTTATGTGTCGACACAGCACGGGTTCATACCTTGAGTTGTTTATATGCAGGTGTTAAGTGACTGCATGAGATGAGGGATTATCAAAAAAAAAAACAGGAAGTAACTACTACAAAGACAAGGACTACAACGCACCTGTTGACCCAGATATAAAGGTAAACAAACATGAAGACATAACAGACTGACACAAAGAGAAAAGACAGTCATCTGAACAGTGAACGAAGGTAATTCAGCAGGAGGAGAACAAGATGACTAGACAGGGGAATGTGGGAAGATTAAAGGACAAGAGCAGATGAGAGTGGGACACAAAGGAACACAGAAGGGAACAAATTAGGAGAGACAAGACAACAGGACTTAAACTATATACAAACACAGCAGACAAATAACTACTAATGTACAACATGAAGTAACAAAACCTGGTATCACATGCAGACGATTACAAGACAAAGACAAAACACAGGGGAAACATGATAATAAAAACTATGAATGGAGCGCAACCTAATAACTCTGACTAGAACCCAAATAAGTAAAACTAGAAACACTAAACACTGAGAAATTACCACTAAACTGACACAAAAGGACAAGAGACAAAATACAGAGATGGGACTAGACTCGACACAGGAACACTAGGAAGGCAGAAATACATAAAGGACTCAAGGGATGCAATATAAACATAAAACCCAGAAAAAAAACTTAATGAGAAACAAAACTTTTGAATATTAAAATGCAGAAAAGCCAGCAATATGCAAGGTAAATCAAAACACTGGGATCCTAAAAAGAGGGAAAAAGCAGCCAATGTTCAAAGGACATTTTTGAAAGACCTTCAGAAAGCCTGGAGAACTATTGCTCAAAACTACTTTAAAAATTACAAGTCTGGCTCTTTGGAAACTAAACATAGAGAAATGAGGGGTGACTCAAAACCTTTGTCCAATACAAAAGTCTGTACAAAAGTCACATTAAATTTACAACTTGGCTCCCTGTGTTTTTATATTGTAATATTTTCTACTGTCTGGTTTAATGCAGGAAAAACTATAGGAGAAATTAAATGAACCTTAACCCAGCTCTTACAGCGCTGTTGGTGTCCTCCATCATTGGGATTTTAAAAATTACTGTTGCCCTATAAACCAACAAAATGGCCAAAAATCCAGTATCCACTATTTTTGCAATATGTGAAAAACAGTCTTGTACATGATTACAATCACACTAAAATAAAAATAGGATGGCAACCACCAACTGGTCACCCAGAGGTTGAGCATGCAGCAGCCTCAACCTCTCGGCAACCACTTTGGTCACAAGACAATTGCACAGGTCACTTGGTGGGAGGAATCCTATCTCAGACTGACTCATAGTGACTGCACTTGCTCTCCAACAAACAGATTGCTAACATGTTATAATCGGTCAGAGTCAGTTTGTGCCGCTGAGCAACTCACCCGCTCCTTCATTTATTTCTCCAAGTGCGGATGCAATGTCATAAATCACACAAGCCTGAGTAACTAAGGTTTGTGGCAAGCAGTTTATTGTAAATTGACTGTAAATTTAACACAGAAAAGCATGTCTTATTTTGCATCTGATATGTGTGTGATTATTGCCGCTAGGAGTGTTTAATTATTTGGAACGAGAGGGGAAAATGTTATCAGAATCAGTGTATTCTGATAAAATCTCTCCCTGGAATACCTCAAAGCTGTGAGCACAGTGACAAAACCTTGGCTCTGTCCTGTTGCTCTCTACTAAGTTCTCAGTGTTTTGATGCGAGCCCCACATATTCCTGCTCTGTAAAAACACTGAGATTTATTGAAATAGAACTGAACTGAACTTCATGTACTGTCAGAATGACAGAAAAGGAAATCCTGATGCAAGATGCATACAAGGATACACTGTATGCTTAATCTATTGTCATCCTTCATAATCACCCTGCATGGACTACTTTCTCTTATCCAGAGTTCATCATACGGTCCATTATCAATGGCACTAAAAGTGCTCTGCAGAGAATCACCAGGCACCACACACAAATATTTACACACAACAGACCTAAGGATGCACCTGCCGGAGTTCATAGTATGTTCTGTGTATCAGAGTAAGGAAAGCTGTGTGAATTACCAACACAGACCTGCCTCAAACACATGAGATGAAAACAGCAAGACTTTGTGAGAGTGTGTGGATGTATATGTTTGTGTGTGCAGGGCACGGATACCTGTAGACAAACCCAGCAGGAGTTTTGCTTTGACAACAAAACCAATCATATTGGATCAAACACAGGCCAGGTACCTGCCAATAAAAAAGTGTTTATGTGTGTGTGTTTGAGTGAAATAAAGGAAATAGAAGAGTCAAAAAGTGAATGACAGAGTGAACTAAATTAGATCTGACAGGTATGACTGACACTCTCCCTCTGATGTCTTCTGCTTCAGATGAAAAATTACAGATAAGAAAGTAAGTTTAAAAACAAAATCCACAAAGTGGAGAGCTCCTGTGACTGCGAATGGATGTCACTCATAACATTAGACCATCAGTGTCAAAACAGAGGAGCTCAGATGAGTGGCTTCATTAAGATATCAACATGACCCCTCACCCATCTTTTCAGCCAATCTCTTGCTCTTTCCATTGCCAGACTAAGAAGAAAGAACATAAGAAGGAAATCCACACAGACACAAAAAGAAAGGGGCTACAAACATATAAAACAGGAGAT
Organism: Etia nguti; assembly: GCA_015106755.1. NCBI lineage: Eukaryota > Metazoa > Chordata > Actinopteri > Cichliformes > Cichlidae > Etia > Etia nguti. The sequence goes on along the minus strand of VUQG01019401.1, from coordinate 19,130 downwards.
GGTAAAGTTCTGTGCTTACATGGTTTTTTGTTCTTTTTACCTTAAAAAGAAAAAAGATTTTACTAATTATGGTTTAAAACCAGTACTGTTTTTTTAAAAAGGTAAATTAGGACGTCTGAAAATTAATTCTTAAGTTAAATCATTTTTCTAAATCAGCGACCTTCTAAATTAAAGATCTTTTGAGCTGTGGCTGACAACCAATTTTCAGACCTAAGGACGTTAATTCTCTGACATAAATGTATATAAAACATTCTTTAAAAAACCTTTTACCACTGAATTTAACAGCGGTCATCAATTTAATAGACACTGTTAGATCGTAAAAGCAGAACTATCACTAAAAGTAAGGCCTTTATCATTTCTATGGGCTCAAACAATCCGAGACAACCTTGTAAATACTGCAAGCAAACCTAAGCATACTTGGCTTCATTTAAAAGGAAACTTCAAATACGAAGTCAATGCAGACAACCCATCCGATGTCATATTTTTAACCCATCCACATACTGGTAAGAAGTTTCTGGTCAAACATTTCATAAATTGCAATACAACATCAGCGTTCCAGGTGTGTTGCACAGCCAAACACTTTCATGAAGCTAAACACGGCTCTCTTGCCACTCTGCATTTCTTTGAACTTGAACATGAGGGAGCGGTCTATCAAAGTTCCTGTCCCAGAGATCAGTGAGATGCCAGCACTACACACAATGACACCTGTTGTGGTGCCATTGTGTGTAGTGCTGAGTGGTGAGTTTGAATTAAAATGATTTTGCTGAACAGGTTCCCTAATGGAGTTATATGCTCCAATGAAACCCAAAGATAGAAATTAATAAATAAGTGAAACTGAAATTTGTTGACTTTTTCCTTAAGTTTTTCCTGCAAGTGTTACCTGTTTACCTGTAGTAAATGAAAGATCATTTCCTTAAAAAAAAATGCACAATGCACATGATTGTATGAGTAAATATCACACTGACATCATGTTTCCACTGTAGTAAAAACTCTTTTCTTGTGAGATAACACATTGATAACACATCAAACAGAGTGCCAAAATGTGAGAGTGAGCTACCTCTATCTTGTAAGTGTATATGAAGCAGTACAAGTTGGATTTGCAACATAAATGCTGCTGTCTTATGACGCAAAAGATGTAGAGAAGAAGGAATTGCTGTTCTCGCACACTGTGGCAAATACCAGAATTGATGCCATCACTGCTGGAATTGAGTAAACTTTGGTGTTGTTTAGGCTGACAATGCAGCCTGCAATGTAGCACCTAACACGGCTACAGAAAATCAGTCTCTTTATTTTCTTCTTTCACCTGCTCCCTTTAGGGGTCACCACAGTGGATCGTCTTGCACAAAACAATACAATATCAGTCTCTCTGATGGATAAAATGAAAGTATGGGGATGGCAAGATAGCATAGTGGGTGATGGCTGCAGATGTCTAGGAGAAAACTATGAAAAAAACTTTTGTGACTTTATGAATTTGTTTCCTGTTTTAAAATCTTCTATTCCTATTCCAACTGTGAAGTAATTTTTTATTTATTTATCTTGTGCAGCAACATCTGTAGTTTAGAAGAACAGCTCGGTGAGTCAAGTGTGCCTCAAGAGTGGGCACAAATGGTTATGGCACTTTCCACAGTTTCTGAAAGCACCGTGACAGCCGCTTTAAAAGAGGCATCAGGGAAGTAACATGCTTCTTACAGACAACTCACACTATCTTTTGGGTGAATTCAATATTGCTTTCTCGTTTTGTTTTAGGCTCGTCAGAAACTATTGCATGCTTCTCAGACAGTGACATCCTGAAGGTATTTGGTTAAAAGCTCAGTTCAGATGACAGAACAGCTTGTTTTTGCCATTTTTGTAGTTTATTTTCTCAATCGTTTTCTTAATTAGGTGATTTTAGCAGTAATCTGGAATGAATGTCATGGAACATTGTGTACTCATTTTACTGAGTGTCTGTTTGTCTCGCTGTGGTTGCGGTGACAGGAGGTGGCTGTATGCCTGTGTGAATCAGCCTCTTAAACTGGCGTGCTTCAGCTCTGCATGCAGCATAATGACATGAGCTGGACAGGTGTTCCACACAGTGATTGAGAAGATAGTCAGTTGTGAACGTGTAGGTTGATTACATGTTTGGAATTGGGAGAAATTGTGTTTTAAGAGTGCAATAAAGTGAAACATCAGTGATTCACAAAAGCCCTCAAGTGTGATTCAGGGTTGGAATTTGAGGACTTGTTGTTATTCAAGATCAATGCAGTTGCTGCTCTGTGTGTTGTTGTCCTTGAACACTCACTCCAGCATCTGTGAGTTTAGTCATACATAAAGAAAGCCAAACCTGCACACAAAGCAGCAGCTATTGTGGGAATGAAAGCTTAATCTTACCATTTCTGTCACACTTTTTGTAGCAAGGACATTAAATTGAAATTTTAAATATTCACTTTAACATGAGCACTTCTAAAATGGGTATTAAATGTTTAAGAGCCTCTTTGGTTTAATTCTGAAAGATTTAGATAAATCTTTTCAATTTTTGTCAGATAGTGTTCCACTTTGTCATTCATGCCTCATTGCGCTGCTCTAATTCCCAAATACAACAGATACTAAATATAATCCACTTCCTTTAACTATTATTGTTACTTCCTTTTTCCATTTTACAGTTCTGGTGTGGATACAATTTAAACAGGAAAGCCATAAGATCCTGTTACATAACTTGATGCTAGCAATCAACCAATCCCACTTTTTCTAGTTTCAATTTAATACCATTATTGGCTTTAGGCATCTGCTATTACCGAGTAACAATGCTTTCCGTAACAGTCAAAACATTCAATGTGGAATACTGTACACTTATAACCCTTAATGGACACCCACCACAAACAGGTTGTCAGTCCATTCACTCCCACATTTATATCCACAGCCAAGTTAGAAACACCAGTCAACCTAACATGCATGTCTTTGGACTATGGGAGGAAGCTGTAGTACCGGGAGAGAACATTAAAACATGCCAGCCAGTGGATTCAAATCACGAGCCCTCCTGCTCTGAGTCAACAATGCTAACCACTACATAGCCATACTATATCGTTTCATTGTCAAAGTCAAAGTCAAAGTAAACTTTATTGTCATCTCTGCTATATACAGTACAGTATATAGAGAGATGAGACGGCGACGCTCCAGTTCCATACAGTGCAAAAGAACAACAATAATAAATATAGGAAGAGTAAGAAATAAATATACACTTTAAGACTAAGGTAAGGGGAGTAAATATACACTTTGAGGTAAAAAGGGTTATTAATAGTCTATATGAAATGGTTTGAAGTTTTTCTGTCCTTGTGACAGCAGCACTTAAACAGATGTCAGAGAAGAGTGAAAGCAGTTAACACCTGTTATTTTTTTCTGCCATATGTAAGAAAAATCCAGATTTGGAAAAAATAAACATACAGTTGTATCATGCTTCAAATATTAAGACTCATTGGGTGTTGGCAGAATAAGCTAACTGTAGCTTTATTGTCTAAGATATAACTTAATACATCTCATAGAAACCCATCAGGAAGCAAGGGGTGTGACAGAGCACTCATAAATACTCTTAACAATACATTTCACTGCAGTTACAAATTCAAACAGTAATCCCATTAGACAGAAGTGTAGGTAACAATGAGGACTTTAAAGTCGAGCTCTATTGTTTTCTGACAGCGTCTGGTAGTCCTGATAGTGGCTCAGCACTCTTGTTTTGGGTCAGTTGCCGGGATGTGGCTAACTGGAGTGAATTACAAACATCTTAAGATGCTGCCGGTAGGTATTGCACAGAGCTGTGCTTTAGATGTGACCGTCTGTCAGGAGGGGATTATGAGCCGGTGTGCAAATTGAGGACATCTAAGCACAGCTGCAGTCGTCTGAATAATTCCAACACTGGTAAACAGGCTGTTGTGTTTGCTCCCAGGCTGTGACATATTTTTCACCTCACCTTGAGTAGTGAATGTGTTTGCTTTTATTCCTGGCCTCAAGCTAGTTAGTGGAGCCTTCAAGGTGACACCAGCTGCTCGTCGACATTTTCTTCTTCCTAAACAGGTGTTAACACCGAATCTGACAGTAACTTACCTGCTGCCATATCTGTTTTGTAACCTGGGCTATCACTAATGAGGCTCTCGTATGCTCAGACTGTTAAGACATCACAGCTCCTTCCTCGCCTGTATGGCTGAAGACAAGATGAGAGATCCAAACCTTCAGAGAGAGCATGCCATCTCAGCTGAACTTCAGATTTGCTTTTAGCATTAGTTTTATCGCCCTGTGGTTCATCATCTTCCTCCTCATCTTGCACTTCGTCATCTTGCCATCTATTGATTGCTATCTGACTGAAAGTCTGCTTTGAAGTTTTGACTAGCCTGTGGGTCATCAGAGGGAGATACGCTTGGCTTTTTTGAAGCAGGATGGCTCTTAAATTAGTACTAAAAGCTCAGGTTATACTTTAGTTTATTTCAAATGCTGGGAGGGAGATTTGGGATGAGAAAAGCTATATTAGGTGGGAGATGCAAGCATTTAGAGGTGAACTAGAGTGCAGCTGACAAAGGAGGAATTGGGTGGAGAATAAAAAATAGAGTATAAAAGCCGCCAAGGTTTTAGTTTAGGTTTTAGGTTTATTTATTGATTTTGTCCAACATCAGATGTCATCCCTCCTATTCACATACATTTCCTGGCATCTTTCTGTTTTTTCTCTTAAAAAAAAAAAAAAAAGGAAAAAAATGCTTTTAAACACTTAGCAACTGATGAAACACACCTAAAGTACAATTAACAGTGTTTCCCCACATGTAGACTTTATAACCATTAATGATTTTACTGGTGAACAATGCTGTCACTCTTATTTTGAAGGTTCAGTTACTGCTTACCAGCTAGCCCTGGTCCTTCTGGTCTCGTGTTCTACTATTGGCAGGCTGATCAGGTCCATGTTCTGGCGAGTCTCTTTTGTCACGATCAGGTCAGGGGTCCACCCTGACTTCACCATCTACCATCATGATGGTAGACCTTATGCTGCGAGCTAGAAGGCCCCAAAAAACAGAACTTTTGCAGCAGGTGGAGAAGTGGTTAGTTGGCTGCTCCACTGTGCTGTGAAAGTTCCTGTATATAAATGTGTGCTGCTGCTTCTGGACATTTTTGTAAGTTTGTGTAACTTACAGTCTGTTGGACAGCTTCCATCAGGGAAACACCTATCCGATTCTGGGTGGGAACATGGTTCGTTGTGAATTCCTATTGTGTCTGTTAGTGAAAGAAACTATTGTACACACATCGGTTTATTTTTCAGAGGTTGCAGATTATTGGGTTTAATTTTTTTACTCTGTCATTAATACTCCTCCTTTTTTTCTTGTTTTTTTTCCCCCTGCAGGGTAAACCTTACATGTTTGACAGAGTGTTTCAGTCAAATACAACACAAGAACAAGTGTACAACGCCTGTGCCCAAAAGATTGTAAAAGGTGAGGGGTCGCTCTTATTTTTATAATCATTTTATATTTGCTTGTTTACAGGTATTTACACAGCAGATCTGTTGAATCTTTGCTTTACTAAGTTCTGAGTTTTTTCTTTTAGATGTTCTCGAGGGTTATAATGGGACAATTTTTGCATATGGGCAGACATCATCTGGCAAAACGCACACCATGGAGGTAAGGATGGCCTCAAATTCTTGTCTTCAATAAAAATTTTGTTTGACTTTGAGACATTACAGTAATTTGTTCTGTGTTCCCAGGGGAATCTCCATGACACAGACTCAATGGGAATTATCCCCAGGATAGTGCAAGACATCTTCAACTACATCTATTCCATGGACGAAAACCTGGAGTTTCATATCAAAGTAAGAAGACAGGGTGCACAGTACAGTGATCCTACAGATAAAAACTGCAGTTTTTACTCTTTAAAACTGAAGTTACATTTTCAGATATATGGTTAAGATCTGAGACTATAAGTGCAAGAGACAAGCTGTTTAGTTCCTTTTTTTTGTAGTCTGCGGTTATTCTGCATTTTTTTGCGTGAGACAACATAAGGCATGGAGAAGGGTGATATGCTTTGAACTGCAATGTCATATTTCCTATTTCACCCACCTTCTTTGAGCTCTTATGTTAAAGCCCTTAATGTGAAATTGTACTAAGTACCATATTTATATTTCAGCCGTGCTGCTGCTGTATTTGAAGTATGTGTGAAGAAATGAATTAAATCATTCAATCAGAAAGATCCAAAAAACAATTACAAACTACACTCTTCAGACCTTTACACATTTGTCTCTCAGAGTAAGACAGACCGATGAGTGTGCATCTGGATTGTCTAGTTTGTTCCTTCAGTTTGAAGCCCTGCATAATGAGATTGTTCATCTGTTTGCAGGTTTCATATTTTGAAATCTACTTAGACAAGATCCGGGACCTTTTGGATGGTAAGTGTCAAAAATTTCTCATCTCTTGTAATTGTACCAAACTTTGGTAACACGTCACAGGATGAGTCTGTGAAATGGAAATTAATGAGCAGCAGTTAGAAGCACGGTGCGGCAGTTGTTAGTTGTATATGTACAGAATTGCAAATGTAGGTAATTTTGTAAGTGCAACAATGTATAAAAACACCTAAAAAATGAGCATACCGTACAGGCTGTTTCAAGAGAAATATTTATTTTATTTATTTGTATTTTATTTGATCTTACATCGCATATTTCCATGCTTACACATTTTGAGTCAAATGTCTTTAAGCTATCAAGTACAACTTTATAAAGTGCTCTATGAATAGTGGGATGGTGTACACTTCCTTTACCAATTGGCTGCCATCTTGACTCAAGATAGCAGAAATGGAAAGATGACCAAAGGGAGGGGCAGTTTTTAGTTGGTTGCATGAGAATGCAGAGTCAGGACAAATGATTTTACTGATGCTTACTGAGGTCTAGCAAGCTTGTTAACATGTGATTTTGTGGCCTTGTTTTATGTATCTTGAATTGCTATCTTCACTATCTCAGTGAAAATTGCAGGTAAAGGTAGATTCTGGTTAAGAAAGTTGCCATCTTTAATTTAAGATGCCACTATATTATCAAAAATCACTACTACACAAGTGCGTAGCATGCATGTTATGCTAACATTATAAGTACACACTGTATATTCATATCAAAATGAGCTGCAGAAGCTGAACCTGACAGTGTTTTGTTGTGTCAGTTGTGCTGCGCCTTAAATTTCTCACAGTACGCAGTTCTTATATTGCCCTACATTGCAGAATAAGGTTTAGTTGTCATTTTTAAATTTTTTTTTATTAGTCCTTTATTTATCCAGGTAAAAAAAAATCTCATTGAGATTAAAAATCTCATTTTCAAGAGAGACCTGGCATCATGGCAACAAAAGTCAAAATACACATACCACATAAGTATATAACATTTAAAACAAATACAATATCCTGTACAAACATGTGAAAAAATTATACAATAACAGATCAAATTAAGAGTACATTAAAAACAATCACACTGAATGAACTAGGTGTTTTATTATTAATTGTTATTAATTGTAAAAAAGTTCAAAGGTCATCATATTTACTGCTGAGTGGATTTTTCTGGCTTTGTGTGTTGTAAATGATCCAAGACAATGAAGATAGAAGTAGAAATGGCAGAAGACTGAACACACATGAAGATATGAATAATAGAACTTTCTGGTCAGATAAAGGGCCTTTATACGGCCAGGGCAGGAACAGTGAATATAATGGGCCCATAAGTGTCAATACATCTACAAATCTTGCCATTTGGCAGCATTGTGAAATGCCACAGGGCACTAATTTGGACAGTAGTTTTGAAATGTTATCTAAATTGAATTGCCCCCCCCCCCCCCCCCCCCCCCCCCCCCACTCCCCCCCCCCCCCTTTTTTTGCTT
>VUQG01019401.1:0-11260 GCA_015106755.1 Etia nguti | reverse complement strand
TTTATTGTTTTCCCCCCCCCCCCCCCCCCCCCCGAAAACCACTTGGTTTGCTTATATGGTTTTAAAGGCTTTTCTCTGCCATCTTTGCCATTTTTGTTCTCTGTAGATTTCATTTCAGGATTCTTTCTAACGTCATGGCTTTGTCTTTTATAATGCCTTTGAATTAAATGTTTCCATTTCAAAGTGTTTGTAGTTCAAAATTAATTTGTAAGACTGATTTATTCCAATTTACTTCCAGTGTCAAAGACCAATTTGTCAGTGCATGAAGACAAAAACAGAGTACCTTATGTCAAGGTGAGACCTACTCATATATCAGATTTCAACAAACTGGTAAAACCTGATGGAAAGAGAAGACCAAGAGTCTAACCTCATGTTTTCCTTTTTTAAAGGGCTGCACTGAGAGATTTGTCTGCAGCCCAGAGGAGGTCATGGATACAATTGATGAAGGCAAAGCTAACAGACATGTAGCAGTTACAAGTAAGACACCACCCTCTGTCATGAATCTATTTACTGTAGATTTTGTATTTTCTAGGCTGACGATGTCTGACCAAATGTCATTTCTCCCTCAGATATGAATGAGCACAGCTCCAGGAGTCACAGTATCTTCCTGATCAACGTTAAACAGGAGAATACTCAAACAGAGCAGAAGCTCAGTGGAAAGCTCTACCTGGTAGATCTGGCTGGTAGTGAAAAGGTAAGCTGGAACATTGCTTACATATTGGCCTCAGTGGTATTCATTCTGCTCTAGCATAGTGATAAATTATTATTATTATTTTTTTTTTTACACGTAGTGGCAAATAATTCAGGCTACAATCCATTCTTTTCATTGGCCATTGAACTTTATTTATTCCCTGTGATTCTCAGGTCAGTAAAACAGGTGCAGAGGGAGCCGTTCTGGATGAAGCCAAGAACATCAACAAGTCCCTGTCATCCCTGGGAAATGTCATCTCTGCATTGGCTGAAGGAACGGTCAGCACTACTTTGTTATAGATTTTAGACTGTTAGCTCTTACTGTGATTCAGTAGTGTAGAACAAAACAAAGGAGTATTTTTTTTTCTTCCATTTAAACTTGAATGTCCTACCTTCCTAACACGTACAAATGCAGTTGATGTCAAAGAACCTAATAGCCACCTCACAAATTGCTGAAAAACTACAAACCTGCAAAAACTACCCAAAAAACAAAGCATTTGAGGCATTTACTAAAAGTTCCCTTGTGGCCCTCAATCATATACCAGCTCCCTAAATACTTTGAAAAGCCCTGCTTTTAGGCACACTTCATAAGTGTGTGCCAATACTCCTTTTTTAAGAGGTCTGTTTATGAGTATTTTTTGATGGTGGTCTTTGGATTTTTAATATTTATTTTGGATGAATAATTATCCATTTGATGAGGTAAAGGTGTTTCATATTTGAAGTCTGTCTTTGGTTCAAAATGTTATGAAAAATAATTTGGTTTTCAAAGCATAATGTGGTGTATTCAGCATAATAAGCATTAAATCTGTTATAACCTCAGGCTATGCTCTTTTGCCTCATGCTTCTGTTGTATCTCGAAGCAGACAGGCATTACTATTATTGTAGCAAACAGAAGCAAAATCGGTACTACTGACCAGCTGCACAACCCCAGGCTTGGTGTGCTTGTTGAAAAACCACACTCCTTTTCTGTGGTCTTGATGTGAAAGTAGCATTTTCAGCCTTCTACAGGTTCTTTGTGCTGCAGTAATACTTAAGCAGATAAAAAAAACAACGTTTCTCCCAGCAGTGTTTTGACTCAGCTGTTTCATTCTGATTTCACCCTTTTCATTTTGATCAACGATTGGTTTGATGTTGAGACTCTTGGCTTTGTAAACAACCTGAGGCAGGCAATGGTGCAAAACAAATGAGCTATTGTCCACAGATGCCTTGCTTACCGCTACTGTGTTTAGGGGTGTGACGTATCGGAGGCTGCCTCAGCTTAGCCATTTGGATAAATGCGAATCATAAATCAAGTTATTATTTAAATGCTGTCTGTTTTTTCTAAACTTGTGAGACCTCTAATATAGGCAGATAAGGGTTTTTAACCCTCGGCTGTAAAAGGCTGATGGGGTATTGTCGTCAACCTGCCGGGTGCAGCGTTGTAGGAGTTTTCAATTGATACCACAGGTGTATTCAGTAAAATCTTGGATGTTTGAATCTCATTGACCTTGACCACAAGGTTGGAGAGAAGGTCAAGTTTTCTGAAATTTCACAGTGCCATCAATATTTTTTTATCAGTGCAAATGAAAGAACCCCAACCCTCTTTGGTCTTAGGATGCAATTTCAAAGTCTCCCAGCGTTGTAAATACTCAACTTTTTTTGTTTTATTTTCTGTTCTTCTTTCTAACTCTATTGAGCATCATATGTGTTTTAAACAAATGCTGGAGACTGCATGATAGTACTTGTCACATGATACATACTAATAGTTGTCTTGATGTTTTCTTATGAAGTCTTGTTCTGAAGGCTCTGTAAGTGTTTTCGAAAATTATTTGACCAATATAAAAATGTATTATGTTACTTCATTTTGTTCAGTTAAGTCTATGACATTAGGCCATGCCCAAAAAATGTACTTAACTTGGACATTTTCACCGAACAGAGTTCACATTTCAACCATTCCTTTGTCATTGCTAACTGAAAAGGCTAACCACTAAAAGACATATTGACAACCAGTTGATTCTTTTAAAAATAACCTTTCAAAACCACGTGGTAGAACTTGCTCAGGCAGGTCAAGTTAATGTCAATGCTGTTTCACAACAATTTAAGGACTCAAAATGCCCTACCAAATGGTTGAGCAGAACTTTAAAGTTATTAATGTTTTATTCAGTATGACTCAAATTGAGTGACTGAGTCCAGAAACTCGTAGGACTGGTCGCTATCTTCGTGTGTGATGAGATCAGGCGTGAGGACAAGAGGAAGACCTCAGAGGTTTGGTGTGACAGACAAGGGTGTTAGGGATAGGCTGAGAAGTAAGTAGGTGATCCACTGTGGCCACCCCTAATAAGAAAGGGGCTGAAAGAATAAGAAATTTGACCTAGTTAGTATGGTTAATATACTCTGTAAATTTGCAGGTAAATCATATTGGGGGAAAAAAATGAGTTCCAGGCCTTTTAATGTTTATTTACTTTTTATTTGTTGTTTAATTTCTGATAAATATATTAATTGACTGCGCCTGTCCTTCAAAAGTGTCCTCTGTCAGAAAGGAGGTTGAGTATCACTGTTGACAATACCACCTTCTCTGAGAACCTGATGCATATCTTATCCTGTGACTGATATTAGTCACTAAATGATGATCTCAGAATACCCACACATGTGCTGTGGTTTAAAAAAAAAAAAAAATCAGTTCTTTTTCTCTAAAGCTTTTATTTATTAATTTTATTTCAGGGAAGTGAGCTGTATATGATGTATATAAAACATTTAGTTATTATTAGTGCTAATTTCATATTTATGGGGCTAATTGCAGAGCTGGTGTTTTACTTGTGTTTTAATACAAGTGTGTTTTTCTGTCATTGAATTTCATGTTTTTTGTTGCCCATTTCAAGGCTTACATCCCTTACCGAGACAGCAAGATGACCCGTATCCTGCAGGACTCGCTGGGCGGTAACTGTCGAACCACCATTGTCATTTGCTGCTCACCTTCCTCCTTTAATGAGGCCGAAACCAAATCCACCCTAATGTTCGGGCAGAGGTCAGTAGGCTGATGGAAATTTTACAACTGTGTTGGTTTTGTCAAAACAAATCAGCTTCATGTCCCACTTTGACATTACAGAAAACTTTTTCATATAAATTAAGCAACTACATTAGAACATTTAATTATAAATATCAGATTTATAACAAAGCAGAATATGAAGTTATAAAAAACACTTAAGTCCCAGATGGTACATTTATGTGCTATTTTCCTTGTAATGAATAATGATGCATGAGGTTTTTCTCTGGTGGAAAACAAAAATGTATTTCTTCATAATCCAGAGCAAAGACCATCAAGAACACAGTGACAGTGAACATTGAGCTGACGGCAGAGCAGTGGAAGCAGAAGTATGAGAGAGAGAAGGAGAAGAACAAGACCTTGAGGAACACCATCACGTGGCTGGAGAATGAGCTGAACCGCTGGAGAAATGGTGAGGCTGTCGTCTAATCCTTTCCCAGTGCTGTTTATGTGCAGCGCATGAGAGGAACAACTGTTCTTCTATCTACTGAACACGCACGTTTTCCTGCCCCTCCTCAGGTGAGAGCGTGCCAGTGGAGGAGCAGTTTGATAAGGAGAAAGCCAACGCCGAGGTGCTGGCCCTGGACAATATTATAAACGACAAGGCGGCCTCCACGCCCAACGTGCCCGGCGTTCGCCTCACTGACGTGGAGAAGGACAAGTGTGAAGCAGAGCTGGCCAAACTCTATAAACAGCTGGATGATAAGGTGCGTTTGTCAACTTGGATTTTGTGTGACAGGTTTTAAACAATTACTACTTAGTAAATGTAACAATGTAACAACAGTTAAGTTATATCGGTAACCAAAGACTGATTAACTAGTCCCTTCAGACTTCATTCTGCTTCCTTTTCATTGGAAAGTAGAAGTTACGAAATAAGAAAATGTTCCTTTAATCATCCAGAGCAGCGGTCCCCAATCCCCAGGCCATGGACTGGTACTGGTCCATGAGTCGTTCGGTACCAGGCCACAAGAGTTGTTTGGGTGCGAAATGTATGGTTTTCAGGATTTTTATCGGTTTTTATTGTTATTTTTTTATCGTTAATTCAGTTTCCCCAGGTGGGTTCCCGTGTGTTACGAATAAATCTTCTTTTTTTTTTTTTTGGTGCCGGTACTGGTTTTATTTTGTTGTATTTATCCGCGACACCTTAAAGGGCGGTATGTGAAAATATTGTCAGACATAAACCGGTCCGTTGCGCAAAAAAGGTTGGACCGCTGATCCAGACCATTCTTTGTTTAACCAGTGTTCTTTCACCTTGTAATTGTCTACTTGTGATGTTTGGCCTGGCGTGAATGCTGATGTTGCCGTCTGTCTTTACCCTTTTACAGGATGAGGAAATCAACCAGCAGAGCCAGCTGGCTGAGAAGCTGAAGCAGCAGATGCTGGACCAGGAGGAGGTGAGTACAGGAGGTCTAACAGGTGGCGTGGAGGCACAGATGCAGAGTTAACTCGTGATCTTTGCAGTTTCACAGGAGTGAGGAAACGCGGGAAGCTGTCAAATCACTACGAAAAATGTTTTTATTGGACTTCAAATGCAGTCAGCTTTCCTTATTGTTGCAATGACACGTTTAAAAGAATAAAACAAAGTTGAGCTTCTTTTCCTTCATCCAGCTTCTAGCCTCTTCCCGCCGTGATCATGAGAACCTCCAGGCAGAGCTGAACCGCCTCCAGGCTGAAAACGAAGCCTCAAAGGAGGAGGTGAAGGAGGTGCTGCAGGCTCTGGAGGAGCTGGCTGTCAACTATGACCAGAAGAGCCAAGAGGTGGAGGATAAAACCAAGGAGTTTGAGGCCATCAGCGAGGAGCTCAGCCAGAAATCGGTGAGCCCAGAACAGATATCAGCATGCTCATAGACTCAGTGATACTTTGATTTCATTTGGGTGCCTTTTACATGTCCTTTATTGTGACCATGTTAATATGCAACACACACACACAGAGCACTATAATTAGAGCCTTTAAAACCTGTGGGAATTAAAAACTAGAACTGACACATTCACCCTGGCAAACATGTGCATATTAATTGGTGCTGCAGACCCTTTATTTCTGTAAGTAACTGAACCATGTTCCATAAAGTGGAGAAGTACTTGGCAGATTGATTAAATGCCTTCATTCTTATTATGTGCCTCAAGGCAAAAACATTTAATTTATGATTTTAAAAAGGTAATTACACCCTCAAAGAAATCTCAATGCCTGTCTACAAGAACATATTAAAAAAGCAGCAGAGGAGTGAGGGAGCAATGCTTGTAGTAGTAGCCTTTTGGCCACATAAGTTGTCGTGTGCAGGGTCAGAGAATGTGAAGGAAACTTTAATTGGCATGCACTGATCCAGTTTTTTCCACTTGCAGACTGGGAATCATTCTTTTATCTGTATAGCAGAATCAGTCTGGACTTAAATATTGCTTTCCTGTCAGTAGGTCACTAGTTACTGTTATTAATTATTGGTTCACCTGCTCACATACAGCTGAAATAATATTAATTGCAGAAGTTTTACTTGCAAGTGCAATAAAATATTCCCAGCATGTGCTACACTTGAACACAGTGATGGAGAGATGCCTGACAGGGAAAGATGAACACCATCAGTGTCACATTTAAACTCAATCACCAGAGTCTACTGTTATGTTGAAAAGTTCTGCAAACATACAAATACAATCGGTTGTTGTAGCAGGGATAAAACACACCCAAACTGCTGAGCCTCATGGATGTAGTGAAGGAGGAAGTGCAGAGGGTTGGTGTTGGGTTGGGATAGGGTGAGATGGAAGCCGTTTATCTGTAGTGACCCCTAAAAGGGATCAGCCAAGAGAAGAAAAGGAGGAGCAGAGAAATCTTCTATTCACCAGTGACAACTTTAGTGCTGAATAGTTCAACAGCAATTAACCTTCTTTTCTCTTGCAGTCCATCCTGTCATCTCTGGACTCTGAGCTTCAGAAGCTGAAGGAGATGTCCAACCACCAGAAGAAGAGGGTGACTGAGATGATGTCATCACTGCTCAAAGACCTAGCTGAGATTGGCATCGCTGTAGGCAGCAATGACATTAAGGTACTGAGCTGATTTCTTCACTTTAATTCTGGTTCAGCTTCTGTCCATCTTTTTCAGTTTTTGTTCCTCTTTTTTCCTTTTCTTTTTCCACTATGTGGTCCTATGTCGTTTTTCATTTCAGCAACATGACGGTGGCAGCGGTCTGATTGACGAGGAGTTTACAGTGGCCCGTCTGTACATCAGCAAAATGAAGTCAGAAGTGAAGACGATGGTGAAACGCTGCAAGCAGCTAGAGGGAACCCAGGCAGAAAGCAACAAGAAGATGGATGAGAACGAGAAGGAGCTGGCCGCCTGCCAGCTGCGCATCTCCCAGGTATGTGGGAACGAACCACAAACAGCACAGTGAATCACGGCTTTCACTGGCACCTATGCATTTACATGTGCCTCTTTCCTCTGTCCAAAGCACGAGGCTAAAATCAAGTCCTTGACTGAGTACCTGCAAAATGTGGAGCAGAAGAAGAGGCAGTTGGAGGAAAATGTGGACGCTCTCAATGAGGAGCTTGTCAAGCTCAGTGCTCAAGGTATGTCACTCTGTGAGGGAAGGGCAGGAATTAAAGCACCGACACTGGCACTCACTCATAGTCTGCTTAAAGACGACGTGCAGTCTAGCAGAAATAAACAAGCTTTCACGGCTGGTTAAACTCAGTGTGGTTACCTACAGGAAATAATGAGTTTACTTTGAGGATCTTTTGTAATATGCATTCAACACTTTGTCCTTTTGATGTCAGTGAATAATGGGGAATTGTTTTCTATTATGCAGAGAAAGTCCATGCTATGGAGAAAGAGAACGAGATCCAGACTGCCAATGAAGTCAAGGTATGTTCCTCATTCCCAATAAACAGGATACAAATGCACACTGCTGTTTAAAAATAATAATAATAATGATTTCAAAGTTTTAATTTAGGGAAGTGTTTTATTGTTGACAGCTGCAGAGGAAAATTACACACTCACGTATTCTTAATTTCTATTTCTTAATTTTATCGTCTTATTTCTGTGCTGGTGTGTGTTTTTACCATTATTGGGCTGGCTGTTTCACATCAGCTGATGATGGCCAGAAGAGACATTAAGAACAAGAGGTCCTTTGAGTCTCATTTTGTCCTGCTATATAATAGTGTGAGATCAATTGTGGGTGGATAAAATGCTACATAAAATGTTCTCAGTGGCAGCTTTTGGCCGACTATTGCTACTAAAATATGTCATATACTCCCATGCTAATGCTAAATGTCATCCTGGTAACTTTTTGTATCCCATTATCATTTTGCTTGTTATTAGTCAGTGAAACTTTCCTTAGATTTTAATCTGATTGTCTGTTTATGTCCGTGTTCAGGAAGCAGTGGAGAAGCAGATCCACTCTCATCGTGAAGCTCATCAGAAACAGATCAGCAGCCTGAGAGATGAGCTGGACAACAAGGAGAAGCTCATCACTGAGCTGCAGGAGTAAGGCTTTACAATGTCCTGCTGCCTTTGTTGTCAGTCTTTGTCTGTGGTCACATAGATGCAGTAGTGGGACATGGAAACCCACAGTGGAGCAAATATTTATGCAGAGTTTAATTGAAACTGCATGGAGGTTCATGAGAAGAGTAGAAAAAGTGCACTCAGGACTTGGATATGTTGACTGAGACATACTCTGATTATGATTTTATTTTGTTTCTTCTAGTCTGAATCAGAAGATCATGCTGGAGCAGGAGAGACTCAGAGTGGAGCATGAGAAGCTCAAATCCACTGACCAGGAGAAGAGCCGCAAGCTGCACGAGCTCACGTACGTTTACTGTCCACTGGTCGCCGTTTTCTGTTCGTTTTTCTCTTCACTTACAAGATACAACAAAAAGCAACTCTGTCAACACGCAGTTTTGTTTTGTTTTTTAGAGTTTCATATATGATGTATTATTGTTCCTTTGATCTTCTTCAGGGTGATGCAGGACAGGAGGGAGCAGGCCAGACAGGACCTGAAGGGTCTGGAAGAGACAGTGGTGAGTTCATCGAAATTGTCTGATAAATGGAATACATGAACACATACATGTTTCATACAAATGGATTTGGACAGTCTGACCAGGTGTCTTTGACTACTCAGCTTAGCGGGGTTTTTTTTTTTTATCCCAAGAGAAGGATGAAATCTGCTTTTATATTCAACTCCCTCAATCTTATTTTGAAAATTTAGCAATCAGTAGCAATCTATTCCCGGTTTCCCTTTCCGCTGGCTCGCTGTAGTGGGGGTCATCATTGTCATTCTGTTTTACTACAGTCCAACTCACAGTGTTGGACTGCAGCAGTCTGTAGTCTTTGTTCAGCTCCA
Source organism: Etia nguti (assembly GCA_015106755.1). Taxonomy (NCBI): domain Eukaryota; kingdom Metazoa; phylum Chordata; class Actinopteri; order Cichliformes; family Cichlidae; genus Etia; species Etia nguti. The sequence goes on along the minus strand of VUQG01019401.1, from coordinate 2,224 downwards.
GAAGTCCTCTGAAAGCTAGTGGGCCACTCTAATCAGAACATACAACAGATGGAGAGCTGTGCTATTATGAGGTCTCTCCGAGGCTGAGGAGCAGAAGCCTGCAGTCCAGTACTGTGGAGATGAAGATGACTTGTGGTGCAGAAGAAACAGTGGGCAGCCGATTCTACATGATTAATTTATCACAAAATGCTCGGCTGTTAAAATATTTTGAGAGGAGCATGTTATGAACAGCATTATCTGGCATGCTTGTGACTACTTTTGCATACAAACACGCTACCATTAAAAATGGGATTCAACTCTGTGTGAAACACACAGTGTTTGTTTCATTATTCCTGCAAATGAGTTTAGAATACACTTTTCTGTTTGTATTTCAGGCTAAAGAACTGCAGACTCTGCACAACCTGAGGAAACTCTTTGTCCAGGACCTGGCCACCCGAGTAAAAAAGGTGAGCATTCACAGGATGACAGACAGCTTCCAAAGAAGTATTTATGCCTCTAGAGAAGAACTTTGAGTTTTAAAAAAAAGAAAGCGAGCACACCAAACATTACATGCAGCAATAAACAAGGATATGGTAACAGATGGGAGGCGTGTATATTCATCTCTGTTCATGAGTCACATCTGTTTGTTTTTTATTTTGTGCAGAGCGCTGAGATGGACTCGGATGACACAGGTGGGAGTGCAGCGCAGAAACAGAAAATTTCCTTTCTTGAGAACAATCTTGAACAGCTCACCAAGGTTCACAAACAGGTATGAGACAGATGTGCACATCAACGTGTGTTTTTTGTTCATGCCATATTTTTGTTTGCCTGCTGTAGCTCAACCCATCTTCCCTTGTTGGCACTTATGTATGAAGCTAAAATGATTAAATGATGTGCACGTTATCATGCAAATTGTCCCACAGCTGGTGCGTGATAATGCAGACCTGCGCTGTGAGCTTCCTAAACTGGAAAAGCGTCTTCGAGCTACGGCTGAGCGGGTCAAGGCCTTGGAGTCTGCTTTGAAGGAAGCCAAAGAGAACGCCGCCCGCGATCGCAAGCGCTACCAGCAGGAAGTGGACCGCATCAAAGAGGCCGTCAGAGCCAAGAACATGGCCAGGAGGGGACATTCAGCCCAGATTGGTTAGTAGGAATGAACAGGGCGGGGGACACCCCTCAAGATTCTTCCTTTATTTAGGACAGAAAGTCAACATTTTTATTTTATGGTGGCTCAAAGGAGAACATCATATTGTGTTGCTGTTTTGCTAAAGATTTTGCTAACTTGTATATGAATATCATTTAAATAGAAAGCTGAATTTACTTTGAAACCTGCAAATAGCTGTGTTAGTGTAATTTTATTTTTTTTATTCATCTACTGGATTTCTCAATTATTTGGTACCAAATCTGAGTTTTTCTGTTTTGTCTTTAGATTTTATGTGTTGAAAGGCACTTTAACGGGAACCTGTTAGGCTTATGTCTCTCTGCTTATTTCCCTAAAGTTCTCTAAGATTAGCTTTGCATGATCGACAGTTCAAAATAATTCAGATTCATCTTACACGGGGCCTCGGTACAGTCCTTCAGTTCATCTGTTCTTAAAAACAGCTGTTTTGGCTCCACTGTAGCTTTTGTCTGATTGGCTGCCTGTCGTAAAGCAAACTGTCGTCTTGTAAAGGTAACTTGTCTTCCTCTTCTCCTCAGCCAAACCCATCAGGCCTGGACAGCAGCCAGTGGCATCCCCCACCCACCCCAACATCAACCGCAGTGGAGGAGGCTTCTACCAGAACAGCCAGACGGTGTCCATCAGAGGAGGGGGCAGCAGCAAGCCTGACAAGAAGTAAGTAGTTTGTAGTTGGTTTTTTTGCTCACACAGCAGTTCCTAAAAGTACACGATAGCGCATCTAAAGGCAGGCATGGTAGATTTTCTTCAGTAAGGAGTACTGAAGAAATCCTGTTAAAAATCATTTTTAAATATTGTACAACTGAAAACTACTTCCCAAGTTAAATGAAAGTAGTCTTCACTAATGCACTTCACAAATTTTTATATATTTTTCTTTTTTTTTATATGTAGCTGAAGAGCAGCAGAACAGAAGGACGACACCACAGAAGAAGCCAATATCACCCCCCGCCCACCCCGACAACCTGTCATTCCATTACAGCGAACAGACTCCTCGTCGCTGCTTTGGAACCACGAAGGAGTTTCTGAAATATAAATATATATATATAAATATTCCCAGCTTGTACAGCTCCA
>VUQG01019400.1:0-16647 GCA_015106755.1 Etia nguti | reverse complement strand
GAGCTCATCACAGCACAGAAACAGCTTTAGTGAAGGTTACAAATGATCTTCTTATGGCCTCTGACAGTGGACTCATCTCTGTGCTTGTCCTGCTAGACCTCAGTGCAGCGTTCGATACTGTCGACAATAATATTCTATTAGAGCGATTAGAGCATGTTGTAGGTATTACAGGTACTGTGCTGCAGTGGTTTGTATCATATCTATCTAATAGACTCCAATTTGTGCATGTAAATGGAGAGTCCTCTTCACACACTATGGTCAATTATGGAGTTCCACAGGGTTCAGTGCTAGGACCAATTCTGTTTACATTATACATGCTTCCCCTAGGCAGTATCATTAGAAGACATAGTATACATTTTCACTGCTATGCTGATGACACCCAACTCTATCTGTCCATGAAGCCAGATAACACACACCAATTAGTTAAACTGCAGGAATGTCTTAAAGACATAAAGACCTGGATGGCCTCTAGCCTCAGTTTGATCTGAATTAAGAAGCAGAAAATTATTGCACCTTAAACATGGTGTCTAACCAGATAATTAGTCCGGATGGCATTACCTTGGCCTCCAGTAACACTGACATTTATGACCAAGATTTTTCCTCCAGTGTGTATAATAAACAAATGAAGCTCATGCATAAGCTCAATGAGGAAGATTATAATCACATCTGCCTGCTTTCCTGGGTTTTTGGCTGCTTTTCTGTTTACATTTCTACCTCTTTCCCACACTGTTAATCTCAATACTGACATCATTACTCTAGTCCAATCATCTTCTCACCAGACTCTCTTTTGTGCAACCCACCTCCTCCCCATGTCCACCTCAGACACCTCAGCCAGAGCTCTATTCTAACCTCACCTTCATCTTCACCACCACCAGCGTCTACAGTCTGGGGGGTCCTATCCTAAATCCTATCACAGCTGCCATGATGGGTCATCGGAGTACATGTACTTATGTCTTGTCAAGTTAAAAGCATAGCTTAATTTCTAGCCATGGTGCTTCAGGTGAGGAGGAAGAAGATGAGGTGGAGAGAGAGTAGAGAGAGATCATGAGAAAAAGATGATGAAAATATAATAATAAAACTTAAAACTTATAACTGACCCTATTTGTTTTTCTTTTATTTTGGTATTTGGCATTTTCAGCAGATTCCATCTATCTTTCATAACTCTCCAGAATCTGAAAAATTGTAATAGAATTCCATTAAGCTATACAGGGTTGAAAACAGACTTCCTTGCAATGTTTTTTACATTTTATGCTCAAACAATTGAAACATTTTCCTATATTTACATTTTTATTTCAATTTCCCAGTTATTGTGATTCACTGAGTTGTAGTTGGTCATGAGCACATTGAGGCATTCTGGCAGGTAACATTTCAGGCAGCACACACAAAAAGTCAGCAAAACTTCAGGAACCACTGCCCCACTTACCTGGGAGTCACATGATCTCAGTGATTCATCATATGCATGGTAGTATTTCCGCTGAACAAGCAGAACATGATGTAAGCATACAGAAACAGCAGGCCCCGCCAAAACCGACAGGTATTAATGATGTCAACTAAAGCAGAATAGGCCATACATTACTCATACAGGCAAAGTAATAATCTTTCAGCCTGGATTGATTTGAAAGTGACTGATTCCAATCCAGGCAGCATGAAGGAGCACTGACAAAAAAAAAGAGAAAGTCCAGTAGCAGATGGTGAAGTAGGTCGACCGTGCTTAACCATGTCAGAGCTGTTAAAATGATGCCTTTTACCAAAACATCGCAACCTCATCAGCAATCAAGCCTCTGAATGAGGACATTAAAGCGAGCGCTAGGTGTTTACACTGTTTTTAGACACCACAGCAGCCTCTCTCACAGGAGGCTAATAAAAGCAGGAGTGGGGGGTTGGAACGTTCGAGAGGAGGGGCGGAGGGTGGGGGGCACCCAGCAGGGGCAAACACGCCTTCGGGTGTGGGTGCACGTCAAGAGACATGGTGTGACCTTTACAGCGCCAGTTGATGAACGTCACCAGCTGAGAGTTTGCCCTTTTCCCACCTGTATCTGAAACCCTGCTGAAAATAATCATTTTCTTTCTCTCTTTCACTCACTCTCTCCGCATCAACTCTGTGAGCCATTAGTATAATGAAAGAAAGCATCATTCACACCCAGTTATGCTGACTATACATTAGGAGACGTTTACACACACTCGCATTTATCAACAATCTGTAAGTCTTGTTTTTTTACAGCGTGGGAGGTGAAAACACTGCTAATATCTCTGAGACATCAAATATCACACTTCCACTTCTGTTCTTCCTGTCAGCGCTTTACTTTCCGTTAACCCTTGTGTGGTGTTCATGTTTTTCCTGTCCACTGAAAGCAGGACACCTTTTTTGAAAACTCTTCCTCTTCCATCAACTCTTCCACCTCCAGATCTTCTTTGTCATTTAAAATCACCAAGTCTTGATTGATAAGCAGCCACTTAGTTAATGCCATTATTTGTTGTGACCCACCCTCGATTTGTAGGCAAAGACTGTGACAAACTATAGAGCAGTTCCTGCAAGACAGAGTTAAAATGTGTGAGAATGTGGAAGCAGATGAGTGTAGGTGCTTAAAAAGCAACACTGTTGGAACCCTGTGCAGAAAAAGGAGGAGCATGTCTGTAGGTCAGTTAGGTTTACTATAGTTTAAGAAGGAAAAAGTCAAGAAGGAAAAGTTAAAGCCCTTGGTCCTCTTTCCGTGTATGTTAAATCCTCTATCAGGAATTTAAGTGTAACTTTTGACTTGACTCTTGTATTGGCTGGTCATGTCAAATCTCTGGTTCGGTCTTGTTTTTATCATTTAAGAAATGTGGCTAAGTTAAACCCTATTGAACCTCGCTCAGAACTGGAGATTGCTATACATGCATTTATTTCTTCACGCTTGGACTACTGTAACTCTCTTTTTATGTGTCTAAGCAAAGGTTCTCTGGATCGTCTGCAGGTTGTGCAAAACGCTGCAGCTAGGCTTTTGACCAAATCCTCTAAGTATTCACATGTGACACCACTGCTATTTCAGTTACACTGGTTTCCTATTGAATTCAGAGTCTATTTTAAGATCTGGTTTTGACTTTTAGAGCTTTGCATGGACTGGCACCAGCTTGCATTTCTGATCTTCTACAGCCCTATGTCCCTAGCAGGTCCCTGAGATCATCTGATCAGGGCCTACTTGCTATACAGCACACTAAGATGAGAACTAAGGGTGATAGAGGTTTTGCAACTGTGGCCTCTAGACTGTGGAAGTCTCTCCCTCTGAGCCTAAGAACTGTGGACTCTGTAGCCGCTTTTAAAAAACTACTCAAAACTCACCTTTTCAGAATTGCTTTTGGTTAATTTTTGCCTGTTTAATGTTGTCTGTTTTATTTTTTATGACTTGTTATTCTATGTGCAGCACTTTGTGATTCTCTGTCTAGAAAGGTGCTTTATAAATAAAATTTTACTTACTTAAAAGCTGGAAAGTTGGATAATGATAACAACTATTTATTAGGATTCTCTTTAAACAGTTATCAGTGGGTCAATACATTTATGGTGGCCTTTTACAAGCTACTAACAAAAAGCTGATGTAGCATTTGGCCGATTCTTCCAGAAAGAACTGCTGGAACTGACTGGTGTTCGTATCAGACATCCTTGCACAAACCTTTTTGAATGGAGGTCCGGGGTTTACAGTGGCCAGTCCAGTACATTACCTTGAAGTCCATAAACCATTCCGACACAAATTTGTGAGGACACTTGAGGTCTTCTCCTTTTGGAAGAGCCTTTTGCTTACTAACTTCCTGAGTGAACATGATTGTATCTGTCCAGCCACCCTGATCCACATGACAGAGGATTACTGACACTCATGTGAGAAGCCTTCTATCATTTCATGCGCACTCTGAGAAGCAATTTTTGAGTGGTGTGCAATAATGTTTGAGTGCTGTGGAAAGTGCTTGGAAGGTGTTATTGTCCTGGTTCTCCTTTTCAGGGTACTTAAAGGCTTCCTTACCTTAAAGGTAGAAAAAAAAACATCGGTGTTAAATAACATCATTTTGAACCTAAATGCATACATAAAAGAGTCTCTTGCTGCACTCTTCCTGGATGTTTTCACCTCACTGTACTCCTTCCCAGCTGAAGAATTTTATTGTTCATCTTACTATTTTCCATTAACTAACAGTGATGAGTGATGGAAGAGCTTTTTGACAACCATTCCTTCAGCAACAGTAGCAATAAAACGCTACAAAATATGTCACCTGTATCACTGTCAAACTGTATCATTGTTAAATTATGCATAAATAAAACAGCTGCAGATGTTTAAAGTTGCTTAATTTGAATATGTTGTTTAATCTACAGAAATGCATATATGAGTTAATAAAATTGTATGTTTTGTAATGATTCTCTTGCTTAAATAGCTTTCAAAGACTGTGGAAACATAGTCCAACAACTTGATTTAAAAAAGTATATTAAATATGATTTTAAAAATCACAGCTGAGTTAAAATGCTTGGATGATATCTACAGAGGGATTTAAAAAATAATGGCAAATCAAGGGGGTGTATTGGCAAAACTTTTAGTTAAACTTTCTACAACCAAGTGATTTCTTAAAGATGCTAATCTAAAGGTGTTGGCAGAGCTTTCATCTGTCCAGCTTTCCTGTTTTATTAAACAGGACATGACAGGAGCTGACGTCCTCTCTCCAGTCAAAGTGTCAAACGAAAGTGCTCTTTACTTGCAAATACTTGCTTTCACACAAAGCAAATATGATAACTGATCTCAGACCAGTGAAAGCAGAGCCAGCGGCAGCTTGTCTTGTATGCTAATCTCCCGCTAGTCTCCCACTAGCAGTTTATCCACAATGTCCATTTACAAACAACCAGAAAACACCTGGTTGTCAAGCTGCAGCTCTTGTTGACTGTACACAAATATGTCCGTAACACCTGCCCCATAAAGATTTCAGTGGTTCTATAATCAAGCAGAGTTATTCCTGCTTCCAGAGACAGTAGCAACAGAATTAGGCAATTTAAAAGATAGATGCAAACAGGCATGAGAGAACCTTTATGACAGATCAGTGTCCAAGATGAAATGAGAGAGCTCAATTTAATTTGATATGTTTTAATTGTCTATTTTTTGATAGCACAAATTTTTAGGCCCACACTCCTTGCCTTTCTTCCTGTGATAAAACACCGCTGACATACGAAAGTGTATTTCACACCATTGTATATTATTATTTTTTTGTTTTTTTTATTGTTACACTGAAACACTGAAATTTTTCTTTTCTATGAAAGAATTTGAATATAAGCACCACTTATAGATGCAACAATTATTCATAAAAATGTAAATAGCAAGTGAGACCAAAACCAAATCTGAATGTATAATAATACCTGGTTACATAAGTCTCACGTATCTAATTCTTCTGTGCCAAAACGCTCCATTGTTTTCATAAAAACAGTGAGAAACACAGCAGTGAACTGCACTGCGATATGAACAACTGCTTTAATCACAGTCACATACAGATCCCTGCTCCTCATACTGGAGAACCAAATGTGAGTCCAGTCCGGAAAATAGTCTCAAATTCACTATTCTGAGTTACATTTGCTAAATTGGAAGAGGGTCTATGTGCTTTAGGAAATTACTGACCCTTTTAAAATTAGACATGTATTTGTGAGGCACTCACAGTAATTAGACATTATCATAAAAAATGAATAAATAGATGATTCAAAATAGTAGTGACTTATTTACTGCAAAGAAAAATAAACAATAAATACACAATAAAACTAACAGACACGCAACATAAAGGATAACAGTTTTGTTAATTGAGCCTGTGACCACGTAGCTATATTTATTATCCACTGGGTTATACCTGATACAGCATGATTCCTCATAAAAGGTTTAGCCTAAACAACTACTTCAGAGATTTCATAATGATAAAGAGGGCATAAGTTGAAACCGAGCTGCAGCCAGCCAGCTTTCATTCTCTCATATTTTATGCATCATATGGCATTAAATATCACCATTCTATCAAAGCTGGTGGAGTCTTGATATGTACAAGGTTTTGTTTGGTGCCACACCAGATTTAGGCAGTAGTGAAATGGTGTTTCACTTCCAGGCAGTCACAGATGGACACTTGTTAAAAACTCATCAGAGCATCAGAATGTTGAGCGAAAAGAAGACCTCGCATATATAACCGAAAGACACAGGAGGCACCTGACAAAGCAGCATTATAAAACACATCTGGATGAGAAGTGTTGTATCACAACATGCCATTATCTCACTACTGCCACAGCTGAGGTGTCAGTGTACACCCAAGGGCTCCTTGTATGTGTCTTCGCAACATCAATGCTCCTGTCATAACATCAGTTTTTCATGAGAGTGTTGGACAAAGCAGCATCACAACAAGAGAAGAAGCAGTAACCTCCTACGTGGATTCTGAACCCATCAGGTGTAAGAGGCTTCATCTCCTGGTAGTTTATCTCTGAAGACTCACACTGACTGCTCCTTCATGGTAGCTCAAGGATCATTTTATTGTCTGGTTTATGTGCTGCGTCTTTTACCTCTGCAGCTCTGCTTGTCAAACACACCATGATCTGTTTGTCACTGCTCAGTTACAAAATTTCCTGCTGGCATCGTCACACTTTGACATCTGACCAGAGGTTCAATCTGCCTGAACAAACACACACACACACACACACACACATCCCAATTGAAACCCAGCTACCACGCATCAGTGATGGGCAGGTCAGCCGTGGCAACCGCAATGAAGGACAACATCATTAAGCTCGATATCAGCGGCAGCTAAAGCAAACAGCCTGTCCACTGTCATCAGGGTGATGCATTGGCAGTCCCTGCCAAGAGGACGTTTTAATTGTGTCCAAACACACATGGACATGTAAACACACACACCTCCCCAGATCACTGTTGTGCTGCCGTTGCAGCTGGGTGCTTTGCAGAATAAACCTTTGTATTGTGTGAGGTTACTTGTTTTGTTTGTTTGTTTTCTATTTCATGCTAGTGAGCATTTAATCACAAACACAATACATGTTGTCTGAGATCAATTCTCTGTTAACCTTGTATGGTGCTTGACTGAATGGAAACGACAGATGAGAGTACATTTGAATGTTCTCCATTTGTGACACCCTTAATTTGCCACTGAAAAACAATAATAAAAAGCTTATCTATTAACCATTAACTCCAAATGCAGCTTATTGTGATATAAATGAAATAAAAACCTGTATTATCTTCCCCTGGTTTTAACTAAGGCTCCTCTTTAGCCTCAACCTAGTGGTGAGAAATTGCTACTTTACAGCAGTCATATCCATGGATAGTCATCGGAATGGGATATCATAAATAGCCTTCTCTGGCACTAAAATGAAAGTGAACTGAAGTTATCCAAGCTACCACTGTTTGACCATTTTGGTAGTTGGGATAAAACTCTTTAAATCTTGAAAAAGCCTGACTGTCAATATCAGACTTTTTCAAGATTTAAAGAAAATGACTACTAGCCAAGCGGCAAGCAAGCTACATATGAGTTGATTTGGAAATAGGTTTAGTGTGTCTCACTTCATATGTTTGATTTTAGGATACTTGCATTCTATTTACTTTAGTATTTGAAGTTTAATCGTGCCTTAAATTGAACTCAGTGAGTTGTGCACTAAGCAGCATCTACTGAATTTTGTCATTTTTGCGCTTATGCACTCAAACATAACATGGAAGTACGCAATTGGAAATACAGCAGTTGGTTGTTTTCTGTGTTTCAGCTATAAAATTTGCATTACCTTACTAATTAAGTTGCCATTCGAAACATAAACCTTATAAACATATCCTAATAACCACAAAGATGCTGCAGAATTGCAATCATCTTAAAGGCCTGTGGTACATAGCCTATAGATAGAGATATGTCTTGAAGGTACTCAGTCATCCAGGTCATCGTAGTCTAAAAGTGTCTGGAGTTCTTCAAGTAACTTAAAGATGTCCAGGCCCTTTTCTTTCCAAGCTCCTTAGATCAATAGAGATAGATTGTACAGTATTGTAGGGTTTTTAGGATTTTATTTTACATTATAAACTAATGTAAAATGGTTAAATGGTATTTTAAAAAAAGCATTGAGTACTGGTGTCCTGTCTGTTAGACATGATCAGAATACATCATTAATGAGGTGAACATAGAATCCTGGTTAACTCAGTGCACTTCGGTGCAAAGGAGGCGGGCTAGTCTGAGCTCCTCACTCTGACCTTAGTCCATGATCATTACATGAAAACTACTTGTGGCCACTTGTATCCCTATACAACAACCACATAATTGACTGATTTTCTGTGTCTAAGATTTATTTTTTTGCTAATTGCGCTCCATCCTGCTTTTCTCGTTACCTCCTCCTTTGTTTTCCTTCGGACCAACTTTGCGATCAGTTCACTTTCTTTCAAACAGAATTTTCTGATATGAGGTGAAACTGAGGTCACGCCTACTGTGTGGTCAACCAAGCACCGCCTTAATATGTGAGCTACAATATTTTTTTCACTCCTCAGTATTCAGTGAAGACCGTTTTTGTACAGGAAAATGTTTCATTAAAAGTTTTTTCCACTTCTGGCATAGCTAACCTTGTTGTGGACATTCCTTTCTTTGTTGTTAGTGTGTGGGTTACGCTGTTAGTGTCTCGGCAGCAAACAGATAAGGCCGAAAAGCTTCTTGAAGTTGACGATCAAACGTACCCGAGTCATTTTGATCTCTATTAAGGCATTTTGTATACACATAGTGCTCACAAATAACTAATTAAAAAGCCAAACTTCATGTCTGCACCTTGGAACATCACAGAGCACTGGTTTTGAATTGAATTTTAGGTGAAAATATTGCCTCGAAATGTTGTGTAAGAGCCTGGAAACTTTTTGGGAAAAAGTTAATTTGGAGATGTCTGGTTTCCAGCCCTTCACTGCTTCTTTTCCCACCCTTCTGAGGCGTTGTTGGAGGAAGAGGACCTGCTCTCTTCAGTCAGCAGGTGTTTCAGGGGCCACCATGGCCCTGCTGCATTTCTGTATTTTTAACATGTAGGCCACTGCACCCTTTCAGTCTGATGACTAGTGAGCCTGCCCCACTGTGATTTAGCACACAACACTTTGTGCAACCAGGGGAAGGGGGATGGAGGTGGGGGCTTAGCCTACTTTATCAATGTTAATTTCAAAACCTTGAATCAGCTGACTGAGCAGTTTAAGTGGTGGCCACAGAGTTGTGTTCTTCCAGTGTTCCTCCTCAGCTGGCCTCCTTTTTCCTGCCACCTCAGCAGTCTGGTTGCCTGCAGACAGGAGTGCCCTCGCCACTCGCTGAAACATCTCTATGAAGCTCAGGAAACACTTTGGAAGTCAGCAGGCCACAACATTTTTTTCCACTTCCTGTGGTGGTGATTGACAGGCGCCGGACGCAGCAGACCACGAAATGTTCTCCTGTTTTTGTTTTTTTTATGTCAGTGTCGGCGGTTTGTTCCAGAGTTGCCGTTGTCAGGTGGCAGAGCAGAACTGATGACTGCAGCCGGACAGAAACATCCATCGCTGTTGCTCCCCAGGAGGTGATTTGTTTTGTAATGCTGGAGGGTTATTGACAGGAACAGCTACAGGAGCGAGCGCTGAGCACCCACACACACCCCCTCAGAGGAGAAACATAACACAGATCATTTCATATTACAGATGAAAAATATTCCTCCCTGTGGGAAACAGTACAGAATGAAACTAATGAAGTATTGCCTCAAATGCTCCATTTAGGAGAGGGGGGTAACTTCATCATCATCCTCAGGGCTGAGGGACACTCAGAAAACACATTATGGATTCTGGATTTTTTTTTTTTTTTTACCAGTCTATACATTTGACACAATGAGTTCTCGTCTGCTTCACATTCATCTTTAATACAAACAACCAGTGGAGCAGTCCAGTGGTTCAAGCACATACCAGTATAAGCTCAAAAGTTACTCAAAAGTTGTGCATTCAAGAGAAATTTTGTAATTGTGTATGGTTAGTAATCGTGTGCAGCGTGATGATGCGTCTGGCCTCAGGAAACACAAAGATGCATTTATTATTTCAATATCTTTCAGGTTTTCTACTAATATATTATTATAATTACAGAAATATAATTGAGAAATGTCATATTTTTCTAATAAAACTAAATGCAGTACTTTTTTGGTCACATACAAATATGGTAAATATCCCTCTTGCCCATACTGGTTCTCAGTGTAAGAAACTATTTGGGGGTAAAATCAGCACCATTAATATGTGTGAAATGGAAAGTTAAGATGTGGTAGTCTCTTTGTTATGAAGTTCCCTGGATTCATTTTCAGGGACAGTGTGTGCTGCTTTATTTTAGCATTACTGAACCTAAAATTTTCAGTTATCTACATAATGAAGCAAAGTATGAGAAAGGCACACACGCTTCCTGAGATTTCACTCATTTCACAAACCCCCTAACAGAACCTGAGATTCACAACACTTGAATAAATAAGTACATAATATAACACAATAGGAAAAGAGTAACAGCAGGGCAGTGTAACAGGAAGTGATGCTGAGAGCAAGTGGAATGAATAAAAGCTGCCAAAGTGATAACACAGAAATGGATGTACGATTACAACCCACCGTGTGCCTGTCGAAACCACAGAGAAGCTCCTTTAGTGCACTTCATTAGAGAGAAACGTTATAAACATGTCCATACTGTACTAAGTGACAGATGCTATCCATGAGTTAATTTTATGCATGTTAGTTTTCATTTATCCACCTTACTCATAATAACTAGCTGCAAAAATCAAAGCTTCACCTGTTTTTGTGTGGAGTGCACTGTAACAAGTTACTTTTAGATGTGATATGGATCCAAACTGACTTGAAGCTGTAATCGTTATTTGCTGTGTTTAGTGTCTGCTGGCTGCAAACGATCAACTCTAGTCTAAATCTAAAGCTATGCAAAAACCAAAGGTGGTTTTCCTTAAAGCACGAGGTCAAGCAGATGAGTTTGTTGACCAACAATAGTTTTTGACTCTACGGTTTGAAATCCTCCAACAGAACCAGCCCTGTTCTGGTTCACAAGCAAACTGTTTTCTGTGTTTCAACCCAAACAACTGGAAATCTTTTTGCACCCAGAGGACTGGCCCCCTGCTGACCATTAAAGAGAATGCAGTTTTAAGACAAAGCAGTACTCACTGTTGTGGTTTTAGGTCAGTACTACCTGGATACTTGGCACTCTCTGTCACTTTTCCATGAATACAGCATCCTTTTCTCCTCCAATCAGCATCGTCTTAGCTGCAGGTCTGCAGACCAGAACTAACAGAGTTCATCACCCTTCAGGAGAGCCGTAATGATAATCATCCACACCGGGAGCCACCTCACTCTTCTCCCTCGCTGGTCCACGGTCATCAGCTTTGTATAGTTTCCCTTCAAGCAATTCCCATTTCACCCATACACTTAACACAGATGTACATGAAGGGGGCAGAGAAAGACGGGGAGAGAGAGGACCAGGAGGAAAAAGAGACTTCTTTTGAAGCATAAGCTTGTCAGCAGAGCCACTGGTGGCTTCATTGCCATCTCTGTAACAGCGAGTCACTGGGGTCTGTTGTACACTTCAGGTGATGTCAGCCGACTCGCTGGTGGAGGCGAGTTGTAGACAGTTGACTGCTCTCTCTGATTTACCCGTTTGTTCAGCAGGAAGCCAGAAAGAGGCTTCTCAACATTAGAGGGTTTTCATCAGACCAGAAGAAGTCCTAAGACTGGGTGGAAGCACTTTTAACAAGAGAAGGACGTTTTTGTTGTGGTGGATTTTTCTTTCTGTCTTTTTGCTTATTTTTTGGGAATAGTGGATGTTGGAATGATGAGGCCCAGCAGTGCAGACTTTGTTCATTCTGCTGGCTGGTGCTGAATCTGGTGCAGATATTTACACCAGTTAGAAAATGAAATTTTGATTTCTGAAATTTTCTCTGGTTTCATCACACCATTTAAGCTTTGACAAGCATGAGAATACTGTATGATCAACATTCATACTTCCCAGTGAATGATCACTTTTTCTTTTTTTACTTCACTCTCATTTGGCGTTCAGTGTTTCAAAGTGCTGAAAGGGATTTTAATAAAACATCTGAGACATTAGCATGGTTCATCCATCCAGACTGTCATTATGCTATCTTCTGCTAGCTTTTGTTTCCTTGTTAACCTGGAATGGAGTTGAAACAAAGGCACTGACAACAGTATTGCTGATCAATACAGATATTTATCAATACTCCCACCGAAAATATTCTGTTTTGTGTGTGAAATTAATAGTAGCTATGGTTACTTCTGACACAAACTCAACAGTTATCTTTTCCCATCTTTGCTTGTTAATGTGTGTCTCGAGCCAGAGGCTGCAGTCCTCCTACATTTCAAAATATTGACAATCATGAGCAAGAAAAAAAATAGTTACGCTCACTTGAGAGGATAGATAACACCAAGTTAAAACTAAGTTAAGAGGCTAAGTTGAAACTTTAGATACTCTGTGCCTGCAGGTATCACTATTAGAGAGTGAGAGGTGAAAATTTGAAGATAATGTGGCAAACAGCAGCATGACTGCATACTGAGGGCTGTTTCTTTGCTTGTTCTCAGTGTGGAAGGAGCTGGAAAGAACATTTCATACATGTTCAAGCTTATCAAGCAGTCACTGTTTTAAAGGACTCTTATTAGCTTTTTACCTGTAAACCTTGTGACAGTAAAAAGAGCCAACTGTAGTGAAAGCCTTGGTGCTTTGCTGTCCCTTATGTGTGTGTGTGTGTGTGTGTGTACACGATACATTTGTAGCCAAAGGATGCAAAACCTTAACTGAATAACTTCATTGTTGCTACGGTGATCTGTTTAATTGTTCTTATGAAACCTGCTGCATTGTTCAGTCAGCTGATGGAGCATCTGCAGTCTGAATTGCTGTTTTTCATTTTTCTTCTTGTAGCAACAACATAACATCAGTGTATTTTTCTTTCGCAAGCAAAGAAATATAAAAGTCCCATCGCAGCTGCTGGATGTTTATTTATGTTACTTTACTTCCAGCTTTAAGTGACTCTGTGCTTTGAATAAAGGATTAACTGTATTTTTAAAGCCAAAGGCTTTTGTTTCACTGTGTCTTCTGTCTTTCTTTACATTTACTTCAACACTACAAGATTAGAACTATTAAAAACTTGAAGGGACTTTGAATTATGAACATCTGTAGGAGGGGCAGATGTTCAATAACTGTTTTTTTTCCCTCAGTCTCGCAACAGAAAACCCATCATATCTGACCCTTGACCCTGAACTCAGCTATAGAAATATTCCCTGCTGTGCTGATGTATTTATCTCCACACTCTGATGATATTATCGCTTCTGGATGCTAGAGGGCCAACTCAATCACTTTTAATTACTTGCACAAGCAGACGGCAAGCGCCAACAAGTCCCATCACCGCCACCACCGCTTCTCCACAACTTGTCAATAAATCCCAACAGTGAATCCAGCGCCATTTTTTTTCTCACTGCAAGCAGATAGCGCAGCGCCGACTTTTCTCCTATTGACAAACATGCTTTACACTCAGAGGATTTACAGCTGATCAGCACCTCTACACCCTCCAAACGCTAAACTCTCTGAACACGTCCCTCGCCATCGCCCCCAGAGGCTCGTCTCGTCATTTTCATCTTTTCTGGGATTGTAATGGAGTGGAGAGGCCCAGGTGACTGCAGATGTTTTTCCTCAGCCGTTTGTCTGCTAATTAGACTGAGGAATTATTAATTAAATTAAGAACCGATGTGCTGATTGGCCGTCCCAGGATTTAACTCTCAGCGGACATCACACTTCATCTGGCACATCAATGAACTTGACAAAATGGAGCTTGAGTGGGTGTGTATGTGTGTGATTCTGGTTATTGGGACTGTTGAGTGTAGTTGCTGTTGCCAAGTCATGTGACATCACCTGCAGCAGCTTCCTTTCAAGGGGGAACAGACAGAGAATAAAACAGCCTCTGAGTTTTTGAACAGCATTGAAGTGTGTGTTGTTCAGGCTGACCTTTGAATGTGTGGCTGCAGGCAGGAGAGTGGGGTGGAGGGGTGCATTATACAGAGGCTGGTTGGCAGGGCTGTGACACTTACTCGGAATATAAAGAAATGTTAGGGCCGGTGCAGCGGCATGGCTTCAGGGATGCCGATGATGCTCCATCCATCTGTCCGTCTGTCTGCTGGTTGGTCAGTCTGCAGTCCGTTCAGTTGAGATATCTGAGTCTGGACTGAGTTTGATACACACACACACTGAAGATTCCCAGATGAAGCACTCCGGTGACTTTAGTGATTGGCTGACTTTCCCTCTGTCTCACTTGGAGGGATTACAATGAAATTTGGCACTGACATTCATGATCCTCAAAGGCTGGCCTTTGATGATTTGGCATCATCATCATTAGGTCAGTGTAACATTTCAGACTGAGGTCCCACATGCAGGGCTCATACAGTTGGCGAGGCAAACAAAGGTAAGCCTGCAGGTTAAAGCTAGGTCCAACAGAAAACAGCAGCAAAAATCCCCAAACACAAGGAGCAGAATGGGGGACTGCACAGTGGAAATAAGGCTGCTAAGCTAACACCCCACAACAGAGGTAAGGTTAACTATATATACACTAAACAGCTAATTAAAGAATCTGATGCAGTTGAAACCATAGAGAGTACACTTGGCTGTAATGGCGACATCATCCATTTGGGTTTGGACTCCACATTTTATCAGATTGTTTTGGGGAAGTTACCTCTTATGGTTGGAAAGCTGTATTCATAAACTCTAAGTGTGCAGAGTAATGGACTGAAACAGCACCAAAATTTCACTCAACAACACTGAAGCACAGACTTACTGGTTGGTCTGCCCCACACAGCAAACCATAATTAGTCAGATAATCCATTAAAAATGCTCCAAAAAGGCACCAACAGCACAACTACCCACAGATGCCACAGCCATTTTTGCTCAAGGCTTAGAAAAAAAAGATTTTTAATGGTATAAAAATTGGAATTTTTTTAAAAGAAGAGCTTATCAGGAAAACACACTTTTGGACTCAGCCTCACGTGGTGCATAAAGTGACTCCATTTTTGGCCGCTTCTGTGTTGGCTTCAGTTGCAGCTCCAGCGGTTTCCCCTTGGGTGAAACTAATTGTGATGGGCCAGGCAATCAAAAACACAGCAAAAGGACAGAGACGGGAAAGCGAAACACAAATGGACATGGGTTTACAAAATAAAACGGCACTAAAGTTGAACAGCGAACAAAAAATGGGCAAACAAACAGAAGGAGATAGTGAAGGATGCGAGGAAGAAACCAGAACATGAACAAAAACCCAGAACCGTCAGTTTTTCATGATAAGTGGTCATTAACCTACACAGACGTCTGTGTTTTTTTAGTCTCAGATTTTACCCTGAACAGCTTGAATTGGTCTAACTCAGACAGTTTAAAAAAGCCACAGCTTTGCTAACAGCTACCCTCAATACTGTGTGTCCTCTGCGTCTCACCACAGTTTGGGAAATGGTCACAACCTCTAGTGTATTGATTTGTGTTTCTGGACACAAGCACAATATTTTATCCGTCCAATGACATACCTACTCATTCATCTCCATGTGCACGAAGCAAATATTTTACACTTTTAAAGGCTGAAAAGATCACATTTGGAGGTTGGAGGGGCTGATGGTGGTTGTAGCATTTTGCCACCATTAACAGAGAAAATGTCCCACCTCTTTTTTTTTAATGATAAGATTCTTTGACTCTGGAATTTGAGCTAGTTTCATGTATTGCCCTGCATCACTCTTCTAAACCCCGAAAATCAGAATTTATACTTATTTAAAAGATTTTTCCTTTGGTTTCAGGAATGAGGACTTTGTGGTTATTTATTGAGGGTTATAAATAATATGTGAGTACATGTATTCAGAGGGCATCACAAAGCAGAACACTGTGGATTTTCTTTTGCTTAAAACTTGAATTTTATTCATACTGTTGAAGGAGCTGGGAGTATTTTGTTGGCAGAAAATGTCTGAATACACTCCCCGTCTCTGTATTACTTTAATGATATATAATTTAATATTATTTTAGCAGATTCTGCAAGTGCTCCTGGACATATTTTGTTAAAGATGCAGCTTGAATGTTGTTAAAAAGTCAGTTATTAACATTCTCCACAACTACCTAGGTGTCTTACAGTTAACTTTACAGGGAGGAGGTGGATCGTCTGGCTGAGTGGTGCAACACCATCAACCTGCTGCTCAATATTAAGAAGACCAAGGAGCTCATCGTGGACTACAGGAGGAATGCTGACCCACATCCACCCATCTACATTAAAGGGACGGCTGTGGAGCGTGTGAGCAGCTTCAAGTTCCTGGGTGTCCACATCTCTGAGGATCTCATCTGGACGACCAACTGCTCCAAGCTGGTCAAGAAGGCTCACCAGCACCTCTTCTTCCTGAGGACTCTGAGGAAGAACCACCTGTCCTCAGACATCATGGTGAACTTCTGCTGCTGCACCATCGAGAGCATCCTGACCAACTGTATAACAGTCTGGTATGGGAACTGCTCTAGCTCAGACCGGAAGGCGTTGCAGAGGGTCGTGAAAACTGCCCAGCGCATTGCTGGAGCACCACTTCCTGCCATAAATGACATCTACAGGAAGCGGTGTCTGAAAAGGGCTGTGAAAATCATCAAAGACCCCAGTCACCCATC